>CAHIKZ030000139.1:387500-397500 GCA_903632075.3 Acanthosepion pharaonis | reverse complement strand
ATGTATGTATGTATGTATATGTATATATGTGTGTGTTTTGTGTATGCATTTATACAGTATTAAAGTATGTTAACGGCAACTGCTCCGACGAACTACTTTCGCTGGTTCCCAAACTGTATCCATTTAAGCAGCATTAGGTTGGCAGTTCGGTCCCACCTTTCAATGTCGAAACGGTTAAATGTAGCCCGTCCCTTCTACTCCAACACTTATTCCCCCGCACATCCCGTCTGTGGAACTCGCTTCCGCTTATTTGCTTCTCTGATAACTATATTCTTCCCATATTCAAATGTAATGTCAATCGACATCTTCTGATTTTTTTTTATCTTGATCGACGTCCTTCTCTTTATCCTGTTCTCAAACCCGTCTCTTTACTCTCGCTTCATCCTCTCTAACAACCTTGCGTGCTAGTGGCCCTCCCCCACCCTTGCTTGGTGGTGAAATACTTTAAAAAATGTATTTATTTCATAAGTGATATTTAAATTTATATAAAACTATGTGTCTAACATGTGCCCAAATTAGTGCGAGGTGTAAATATACACGTCTACGCATATATCGTATGAACTTAGACATTTTTTAATGGCAATAATGTTCCATTAAGGCTTTTAGAAAACCTTATATCTAATCACAAATGCCAGTGGATTCAATGACTGAACCCCCATTGCTTACTACCTTCGTTTATATTGAGAATTATTGTGAAACTTTTTATCGATTTTAATATATGGCGTCTTTAATAAATAAATAAATAAAAAATAACATTTAAAATGGGCGAAACCAGTGAATATAAAATCTGAAACACATTTTTATTTTACTGATTTATTTTTAACTTTGTAAATAAAATATATTCACCATTACATTTTGATTAGTGATTTTATTCAATTTTTACTTTTTTTTCCCCCCTTTTTAAAAGGAAACATTTTGAGTATCTTTATTTCATTACAAATTTAACGCCATTTAGTTAATGTTAGCTGGGAGAA
Source organism: Acanthosepion pharaonis (assembly GCA_903632075.3). NCBI lineage: Eukaryota > Metazoa > Mollusca > Cephalopoda > Sepiida > Sepiidae > Acanthosepion > Acanthosepion pharaonis. Next base: position 396,526 of record CAHIKZ030000139.1, on the reverse strand, counting down.
AAATGGTCGTTATTAGTGCCATATGAGTTTTATTCCTGCTTCTTATTTCGCTATTTAGATTAATCATTTTCGCTGGTGAGAAGGATAGCAACAGGTTCCAATGAACAAGGTTTAGGATTCAACGTTCACAGAAGGAATACATTTCAAGACGTGGAGACATTTTACATATATTTTGTATATCAAGTGTAACAATACAGAAAGAGAGAAAATTTACATGTGTATACACAAAAAGCTGAAAAAGAAGAGAAGCAATCTAGGAATTGGTGTTAGAAAGTGTGTGTGCAAATGTATTAAATCTATCTATTTATCTATCTATCTTAATATCTATCAATATATCTATCATAATATATATCAATCTATCTATTTATGTTTCTTAATAAATAACTTTCTATCTATCTATCTATCTATCTATCTATCTATCTATCATTGTAGATCTCATAATATCCATCTCTATCTTAATAACTATCAGTCTATCAATGCATTTATGTCTCTTAATGTCTGTCTATCTTAAAATCTATCAAATATATTTATGTCTCTTAATTATCTATCTATCTATCTATCTATCTATCTATCTATCTATCTATCTATCTATCTTTCTATCTATCTATCTATCTATCTATCTATTTCAGTCACTTCTTATCTATTTATCTATTTCACTTGTCGCATCTATCTATCTATCTATCAATCTATCATCTATCTATCTATCTGAGTCTATTCCATATCTATCTATCTATCTATCTATCTATCTATCTATCTATCTATCTATATATATATATATATATATATATATATATATATATATATATTTCAGTCACTTCTTATCTATTTATCTATTTCATTGCCGCATCTATCTTCATCTATCTATCTATCTATCTATCTATCTATCTATCTATCTATCTATCTCTCTCTCTCTCTCTCTATATATCTATATATATATATATATATATATATTTCAGTCACTTCTTATCGATTTATTTTACTCGCCGCATCTATCTATCTCTCTATTTCAGTCACTTCTTATCTATTTATCTATTTCACTTGCCGCATCTATCTATCTATCTATCTATCTATCTATCTATCTATTCCATATCTATCTATCTATCTATCTATCTATCTATCTATCTCAGTCACTTCTTATCTATTATCTATTTCACTCGCCGCTTCTATCTATCTATCTATCTATCTATCTATCTAATATAGTCTCTTCATATCTATTCATATTTTTACCTTTTAGATTAAGCATTTTGCCAGTTGAGAAGGAAAGCAACCAGTTATAATGAACAAGTGAGCGTATGTGTGTATTCGTGAGTGCGTGTTAATGCGTGTGCGTGAATGTGTATGTGCGCACGCGCGCGTGTGTGAATTAAATTGGCCGCCCGGGGTAAATAAATTTCCCCTTCCGGCTGAAGTGTTCCGGCTCAGGTTTTAAAACTACTACATTTTGGAGCAAAAGTGACAGGTTTTTATTCGACATTCCTTTCATAGTTCTGAACAGCGCCACCTAGCGAACGTATTGGCATGACAGGCCGGAATAACCCCCACATCGCTCCTATGAATTTATTACTATGAATACCATAGTTATCTGTTACATCATTTCTTGTGTTATTCTATCTTTTTACAATTCCTCATCAATCTCCGTTATTGTTCAGTCATCTATCCATACACATTCTACCAATTCGTTTGTTTTACCACTATTTTTGTTAAATATCCGACATTTTATGTTTATTTTTTAGGAAAGGAGATGTCCTTGTTTTACAGATTTTAATAAAATGAGTCAAACAAAAGTTTACGAACTTCTGGGTAAGCTAGAATTATTTGAGAAGGATATTAGAATAATTCAGACATTATACAGAGAAGAACTTCTGTATATACGATTTAAAAAATGAACTCATATATAAAACTAGATTTATCTCCACACCAAAGTTATTCAAACCTTACAGTGAAGCAACCCTTAGTGAAATTGAAGTCCTCTCAGTAGTCATCATTGGCGGCTATAATCTTAACAACAACAGATGGCGTAGAGTTGATTGCAGACACGGAAAGGAAACTACGAGACCTCCCATAGAAGGCTGTAAAAGAATGCGAGAACCAAGGACTAAATAGCAATTGAAAGGAAACAGAATGTCGACATGCAAGCGAATAGAACAGCCCGAGTTGGGAAATTAAAAATTGGCGCCGCCAAAATCAAGCAAGTTTACAAATCTGAATGTCTGGGACGGGTTTTAACAGAAGACGAAAAATGCAACACTGAAATCCGAAAATTATTCGGATACTTAAAGATGCCTCCAATAAGCTAAGCAAAGTATTAAGAAACGTAATAAACAATGAAAACGCAACTGAACTAATGTAATATAAACCTTCACGGGTGAATAAAAGACTTGAGGCAGCAAGAATCAGTTTCCTTTCCTCTTACGAACCTTAAATGATAAATCTATCAACGATTCTACCACACTTACAATGATTTTTATTTTTTACATGACGTTAAGATTTGGAATGGGTATTGTAGATATATATCTGTCAGTCCACTCCTTTTTGTCTTAAAGTATTTTTCGTATCTTAGGACACGATGAGATTGTTAAAATCTTTTCTTTTTTTTTAATAAAATTCTATCAAGAATAGGATATTGTTGAAACCAAAGCAATTTTCTAAGATTTGGTAATTTGATAAGTCACGTGGTTTAATAAGTTCGAATCTGTTAAAATTCAAAACATCTGTTTATTTTATTTATTTTTTTTTGCTTCCGCAGTTTTTTTTTTTTAATTTTACGATTTATTTAAGGAAAAGTAGTGCGAGGCAGGATGATTTCTTTGGTAACAAATAAAAGAATACTAAGCTGTTACGTTACATCTGTCCTTCTTTACGCGAATGTCGGACGATTTCCTCAAAGATGAAGAAGAGAATCGAAGCGACAGAGATGTTGTTCTAAAGGAAGTTGTATCATAACCGAGAAGAAGGATGCTAAGGATATCATAACCGAGAATGTGAGCAACGATGAGGTCTTGGAGAGGTTGCAAACAAGGAGGAGGCTTATACTTAACATCAGGAAGAGGCAGCTTACGTTCCTAGGACATTTAATGAGGAAGGATTGCCTGGAGAATATGATACTCACAGGTCAAATAGAGGGAAAGACAGGCGAGTTAAAACAACGTATGCCATACCAAGTGGATGAGAGAACGTGGTCTGTGGAAGATGGCAGAGTGAAGGAACTTGTTGAGAGCTTCAAGGGATAGGAAGATGTAGAGAGCCACTATCGCCTACGTTCTAAAACGACATGGTAAATAGAAAGATATGAATACAATTTAGTCAGTAAATGACTAATGGGGTTCTACAGAAGGATGCTGAGGATATCATAGACCGAGCGTGTGAGCAACGATGAAGTCTTGGAGAGGTTGCAAACAAGGAGGATGTTTATACTTAACATCAGGAAGAGGCAGCTGAAGTTTCTGGGACACATAATGAGGAAGGGGAGCCTGGAGAATCTGATACTCACGGGTCGAATAGAGGGAAAGCGAGACAAGAGACAACAACGCGTGACATACCTGATTAACTTGAGCAGTTGGATGACAGAACGTGGTCTGGGGGAGGAAGATAAAGGAAGGAATTTGCGGAGAGCTGCAAGGGATAGCGGGCGGTGGAGAGCCATGATCGCCTACGCCCTGAAAGGACATGACACATAAAAAGAAAGATAGGATCTGGATCATCTAATCACAGAAGGGGCTTGCATAACACAGAAATGTGTTTCTACAGAAGGGTGATGAGAATACCTTTGCCGGAACATATAGCGACGACTTTTAAGGACAGTGGAAACGAAAAAGACAGGAAATACGGCTTAGAAAGATTGACACCCAGGGTACATTTGGTAAGCATGGGGAACATAGGAAACAGTACATTACTGAATTAACGGGCATGTGTAAACGAATGCTTGAATGGGGAGTTAAATTGAATTTACGAAGAGCAAAAAGGACAAAAAATAGTCGAGAGCCATTTTCACCCACGTCATTTAGGGACAAATCATACCAAAAAGGAGATATGTCGTATAATTGTGAGCGTAAGTTAACCGTGGATTAATTATTTTAATTACGTCTTCACTTTAATAATGTACTTTCTCTTTTAGGACGGAATAATATATAGGCCTCCCTGTATTAAAATGCGCTTTTGATTAATGCATCATCGAATAGTTCCGCTAAAATTTTTATCTATTTACTGAATAGAGGGAAAGACAGACGAGTTAAAACAACGTATGCCATACCAAGCGGCCATAAGCAAGTGGATGAGAGAACGTGGTCTGTGGAAGATGACAGAGGGAACTAACTTGTTGAGAGCTTCAAGGGATAGAAAGATGTGGAGAGCCACTATCGCCTACGTTCTAAAACGACAAGGTAAATGTAAATTCGATTAGTCTATACATAAAATGTGATTAGTGCGGTAAAAATTCTTCAGTTTAACCGTAGTAATTGAAAATTGATTTTTTACAGTTACCGATGTAAAAAATAGTCGCAATAATCGACGGATTCCTGTAGATACACACACACACATGCATACACACATACACACACACGTATACACACATATATGCATACACACACACGTACCCATATATATATATATATATATATATATATATATATATATATTAAGACATTTTTATGTTCATACATGAATATACATACAAATAATTGAGTAAATGCTCTGTTTATAATAAACAGTGTTAACAAAATTTACCAGCCTGAATTATTATAACCCACTGCCTTAACCAGGTATTGAACTCACACTATCACTGGATCTAACCTTAAGGGCACATGGCACAGTGGATAAAGGCGTTAATCCAGTGACAGGATCCAAAAAGTGTGAGTTCAATACCTGGTTAAGGCGGTGGAGAACTTAGAGAAGGGAATTAACAGGAAATAACTGACAAGTGTCATCCATTAGACATAACACGTGGAACTAGAACAGTCTACTCCAGCGAGCGGAATAAAGGGTTCAGTTCGACATTCCAACCACCTGAAGAAGACCGGAGCGTACAACTGCCGAAACCTTGTAATAAATATGGCGACAAAGATGTGGATGATAGTCAGAATTATGTAAATGGTGTCCATAATCATCTCAGAAATATAGACAAACATGCAGTGAGTTGGACAAATGTGGGGCTAGAAAAGGGGATATCTATGAATTGGTTATGGATGCGGCAGATTATGTCTTTCCAATGCAGTCATTGTTAGCCTCATGAGGAGGCATATTGGTAGACCCTTGAAAATTGACGTTCAGTAATTCACTTGGAATAACCGCAGGCACGTGGAACTAAAACAGTCTACCCCAGTGAGCGGAATAAAGGGTTCAGTTCGACATTCCAACCACCTGAAGAAGCCCGGAGCGTACATCGGCCGAAACGTTGTAATAAATATGTTGACAAAGATCAGGACAACCGTCCGAATAATGTAAATAATGACCAGTATCAGTAATAAAAATTTTAATTCGTCTTCTTTAGTTTCTAACCTGACTAAAAGCATGGATCAAACTCATCAACATTGGCCATACTTGTTTGCCGAGTCAACAGGCATCAGGTCTTTAGGTATGTACTAGCAGCGTGGCCCGGCGTTGCCCGAGCTTAATTCAAAAAATCGTAATAACCCATACAGCAATCGCTATCACTTGATTCTAAAAATATTTTTTGCCTTCCTGCCTTTTAAAGGAGTGTCCCTTGCCGTGCTGATGTTACCATATGCCTTACTTCTTGCCTATCTTCACACTGCGAATTTTTTTTTCAAAGCTCTATACTAAACATTAAATCTGTTACGAAAAGAACCAAACAAAATGAACACGAAACGATCAGCTTTAAAAAGGACTCGTAACTGAAACACCGAATGAAAAAAGAATGTTAATAACAAATACTTTTTCACACCCAACCCAGTTCTGCGGAATCAGAATCAACGTTGAGTTTATGTGAATGAGCCAATTGGAGTAAAGTGCGTAAATTTAAATTTTTCCCACTTGTGACGAATGCAGCTAAGCGATGTTTTTTTTCACATGTTAGCATGTTAGTTAACATCTGTTTCAGTCAGTTGTTGGCTTTCACGCTGGCAATAGAACCTTCCTGTTCATTCGCAGTCAGCTATAGGTTTTTCACTCTTGCCAGTAGAAATGGCCGCAGACTACATGAAAAGTGACGTAGAAGCATGAAAAAATCGATTATTTCCACTATCGATGGGAGTTGGGAAATGCAAAGTCGGTCTTGGCCTTCCCGCTAACTTGAAGCATGTGCATGTAAGTTTTGGAGCAAATCTGTCGAAAATTGCTTCCGTGCATTCGTTACACACACACACACACACACACACACACATCCTGTCTTTTATAGATAGAGATGTATGTATGTACGTCTAGTAATTTGGTCGCTAGGAATACTTGATGTTTTCATGACAATAAACTCCTCTCCAATAAGACTGTTATCGTTAGCTTGTTTCCATTGGGAAAATGTCATTGTCATACTTCATTTTGCAAACAGTTATTTGTACGATTTGCGTTTTATTTCCGCATTGGTCGAAGCATTGTTTTGACTTTGCCGAGATGTTTTCTTAACTTTATCTCCTCCTTTCAGATATAACTATTTCTTTTTTTTTTTTTCAGATTTCAAAATGACATCTTTTTTCGTCATTGTGCATAACTGTCTGGTTATTATGCGACACAGCTTCAAGTATTAACAATGAAGATACACGAGGCGTCAGCGTGATGAAATTAAAGTTAAATTTTGTATATTGTACATTCAACAAAATCGTGTCTTTTCCTTGGAGATCTATCTATCTATCTATCTATCTATCTATCTATCTATCTATCTATCTATCTGTGTTTATATATTTGTGTTTGTGTCTTTGTAAAAATAAAGAAGAAAACTGCGTAAATCGGTTTGGTTTGTTGTGTTTTACGGCATATCAACACCTCAATGGGTTATTTAATGCCGACAAGATTTTTATTGTTCGTAATATTTTCTTTCTTTCTTTCTTTCTTTCTTTCTTTCTTTCTTTCTATGTATATACTGGCTTGGTTTGGTTTGCTTTGGTCTGGTTTGTTTTACGGCATATCAACCTCAATGAGTCATTTAATGCCGACAAGATTTTTTTTTATTGCTCGTGGTTTGGTTGTTTTGCTTTGGTCTGGTTGTTTAATATTTTCTTTTATTCCTTTCTTTCTTTTCTTTTTTTCTTTCTTTCTTTCTTTCTTTCTATATACTGGTTTGGTTTGCTTTGGTCTGGTTTGTTTTACGGCATATCAACCTCAATGGGTTATTTAATGCCAACAAGATTTTTATTGCTCGTAATATTTTCTTTCTTTATTTTCTTTCTTTCGTTCTTTCCTGGTTTGTTTTGCTTTCTTTCTTTTATACTGGTTTGGTTTGTTTTGCTTTGGTCTGGTTTGTTTTTACGGCATATCAACCTCAATGGGTTATTTGATGCCAACAAGATTTTATTCCTCGTAATATTTTTTCTTTCTTTTCTTTCTTTCTTTCTTTCTTTTGGTTTCTTTTCTTTTTTCTTTTATATACTGGTTTGGTTTGCTTTTGGTCTGGTTTTTTTTTTACGGCATATCAACCTCAATGGGTTATTTAATGCCAACAAGATTTTTATTGCTCGTAATATTTTCTTTCTTTCGTTCGTCCTTTCTTTCTTTCTTTCTTTATACTGGTTTGGTTTGGTTTGCTTTGGTCTGGTTTGTTTTACGGCATATCAACCTCAATGGGTTATTTGATGCCAACAAGATTTTTATTCCTCGTAATATTTTCTTTCTTTCTTTCTTTCTTTCTTTCTTTTCTTTCTTTCTTTCTATATACTGGTTTGGTTTGCTTTGGTCTGGTTTGTTTTACGGCATATCAACCTCAATGGGTTATTTAATGCCAACAAGATTTTTATTGCTCGTAATATTTTCTTTCTTTCGTTCGTCCTTTCTTTCTTTCTTTCTTTATACTGGTTTGGTTTGTTTTGCTTTGGTCTGGTTTGTTTTACGGCATATCAACCTTAATGCCGACAAGTATTTTTTTTTTTTTTTGATGGGTCTGTTTTTTTACGGCATTCATCTATCCGACAAGTATCTATCTATCTATCTATCTATCTATCTATCTATCTATCTATCTAATCAAGTCTTTTCTTTTCTTATCTATCTATCTATCTATCTATCTATCTATCTATCTATCTATCTATCTATCTGTGTTTATATGCTTGTGTTTGCGTCTTTGTAAAAATTCTCTAGCTAAAGATATATTTGTAAAATATACATAATAATAATTCTGTAGCAGGTATATATAAAATACACTTTCAAATTTGTTACTTACAATATATTGTGGATACTTACAGAAACAAAAATATATATATGAATACAAAAAGGACCTTATACAATTTATCAAATGCGTTAACCATGCATACAAATAAGTTCAACCATATTTCCGGTCTAATTCAGGCTACGTATATTAAAAGAGAATGTAATATATTTACATCAGGAATTCTTGAGAGCGTCACTATTGAATCTTATTAGAATATAAATATGCGCCTCGGACATTTTCAAATATCTAATTTGGTAAAATACATACTATTGTGGGGACCTACCTACAAATGGACTCTTCTACACCTATATAATATGGATACCAATTCTGAGTAAAGGGAGTCACCAAGTGAGGGTCACCGAGTCGTAGCCATAGAGTGAGTGAATGAGTGAGTCAGGACACCAGTGAGAGAAAGTACACTCCAGTCCACATTTACCTTTGTACTACGTTTCCAAGAATATACAATTTAACCTTATATCCGAGTCCGTCTTATCTTTCTATGGTTTCACACAATAACACATACTCTTTACCCAAATCAACACACATGATTATAATTTATTTTAAAATAAAACGGTTAAATGCAAATATTATACTAGTTAAAATATATAAATACAGTAGAATCCCTCATATCCGGAATACCTCATATCCGGAGTGCCTCATATCCGGAGTGCTGTCATATCCAGAATCCCGCTCATCCGGACATGATTTTGATGTGTATATT
>CAHIKZ030000139.1:337500-382500 GCA_903632075.3 Acanthosepion pharaonis | reverse complement strand
AGAACTGAGTAGGTGAATAAAAAAGACATTTTGAGACACATAAAAATAACATTTATATTTTGTTTTCCTATAAAAAGTGTTGTTACACGCTTCAAGATTTTTCAAAATTGATGGCGGCTTCTTGTAACTGTCCGAGAATAATTTATTATAGAAATAAAATAAAATTATTTCACACTGCTGCCAAGTTGTCATATTCATTTTCGACCGTTATTAACAAGAAAATAGACCTTTCCCTCTCACATCATTGATTCTAGGAACTGTCGACGGGGAAATGATTGATAGAGGAAGCATTTAGGCAAAACTCTTTCCTAAATGCTCCTGGAATAAAGGCTAATGAGGAAGAATAATTGGATAAATTTGATTTTATTCTAATAATTGGCTTGACAACCTCCATCATTGCTACAGAGATATATCCATGAACGGTGAAGGAAACCTTTGAAATGATACATTTTAAAACAAAATTTTTATATTATCGCTTTGCTAAGGTTTGCCTATCATCAGATTTACACACCTCTCCTGTATTTTGAACGGTATTATAAGTTTATGCTTTTTACTTGCTTTGGATTGGGCTTTCGCTTGGTTCTAAATTATTATTAATCTATTTAACTCTCAGTAGCCACCTGCGTCTTAGTGGCATCGTCGCCTTACTTGGGCTGAATTGATTAAAGAAAATAGAATAAGTTATATGTCTATAAACCTCTTTCTTGATTTAAGCAAGTTTAGTAAGTCTTTTGTAGTTTCTTTCTTTCTTATTTTTCTTTTCTTTTGATGATAAGGATCCTCAGAAATATACAGGCTTTCCTCAAGCTATTTATTAAATTAATGAAACCAAAGTCAAGTAAGAATATGAATTCAGAACGCCACAAATTATATAAACGTTCGTTAAACAAGTCGAATGCATGTGAAATATGATTAATTAATAAAATTAACCAACTCATCAGTAAAAATACCAGCATTTTTCTTGTTTTACTTCATATCTCAGTTTCTGATGAAGCGTTACTAAAACTGAAAAATGTCATATTGATAAACTTATCTTACCTTATATATATATATATATATATATATATATATACACACACACACACATATATATATATATATATATATATAGACAGAGAGAGAGTATTATTGATTCTTGAATAACAAATATCTAATCAGGTCTTCATGTTTGGTGTAGAAACATTTGCTCATATATATATATATATATATATATATATATATATATATATATATGTGTTATATATATATATATATATATATATATATATATATATAACATATATATATGTATATATATATATATATATATATATATATATATATATATATATATATATATAAACACATATATATATATATATATACAGAAAGAGAGGGGAGAGAAAGAGAGAGAGTATTACTGATTCCTGAATAACAAATATCTAATCAGATGTTCATGTTTGGTGTAGAAACATTTGCTCATATATATATATATATATATATATATATATATATATATACACACACACACACACACACACACACACACACACATATATATATATATATATATATATATATATATATATATATATATAGAGAGAGAGAGAGAGAGAGAGAATATTACTGATTCCTGAATAACAAATATCTAATCAGATCCTCATATTTTTCTTCTTTTATTTCATATCTCAGTTTCTGATGAAGCTTTACTAAAACTCAAAATGTTACATTGATAAACTTATATATATGTATTCATACATGTGTAAATATATATATATATATATATATATATATATATATATATATATATATATATATATATATATATATACATATATATATATATATATATATATATATATATATATATATATAGAGAGAGAGAGAGGGAGGAGAGAGAAAAGAAAGAGAGAGCGAATTACTGATTCTTGAAAAACAAATATCTAATCAGAACTTCATATTTTGGAGTAGAAGCCTATATGAAATCAAAACTATTCTCATCGACCTTACCGAACAAGTTAGATACTTTTGATAAATTAATTTACACGTAAACCTTAGCTTGGTTATTTAATATCGAATACGTATTATGGAGGTCAAATATCAATATTTACACAAGAGTTAAAAAGTTTTTCTTTGATTCGGTTTACTTCTAAGTTAGACATCTCTCTGCTTCAAAATAAAACGATGGCACGTCCTGTCTACATTGGAATCAACAGATTGACTTTTTTTTTATAATTCCGATCCAAACAAAAAATTAAAGTCGCTAAGACGTAAGGGGTTACTAATGGTGAAATACTATAAAAAAAGATTATTAACGAGAGACAAATTAAGACACAAGTTAACGATTGACATTGCATTTAAATTTTCGAAGATAAAAGCTGGTTGGGAAGCAAGAAGTCAGAATTGCGAGAGAAGAAATTTTAGTATAGAACATGCGGTTACATCTAGACAATTCAACTTAAAATGATGCGACCTAACTGACAGTCTAGTACTGCGCTTAAATTCATAAAGTATACATGTGAAAGAGGAAAGCTGATAAGATCAATGATCATGAAAATATTTATAGGAAAGAGACTGAGAAGCTACGCTACGGCGCTGAGAAAATTCCTCAAGCCAAGATTTCCGGTTAGGATAGATTACTCTGTAGACTTTCCTTTGTATTTTATGAATAATCTCTAAAGAAGAAGTACCAGAGTAAATGCGGCAGCAATATTCAATGCATGGACAGATAATAGACTTATAATCGTTAAGATGTAGCAATTGATTTTATATAAATTTTCCATGTAATTTGACACGAGACAGGCTTATTTATTCAAGTTTGCCCCTGTCCAACTCGAACGTGAAATGAGTTGTACATGATTGAATCAAACAGCAAATCAAAAGATGTAATAATAGTATCAATATAAATACTATTACTACTAATAATAATTATGTTAACTCGAATTGCAGATTCTGTGATAGATATCCAGAAATAATTTGCCATTTTGTACCAAGTTGCGTGGTGTTAGCACTCACTGAATATAAAACTCGATATGATAGATTCGACAAATATCTGCACAGGGAAATATGAAACTTTTACAAAAAGGAAACTGCAAGTAATTGGTGTGAACATCACCCAGGCCCGGTTACAGAGATAGAACCTGTAACAACTTTGCCGGACTTTATAATGTTTCTTATGCGCTTTTTTGTTATGAGGGTATCACCAATTCCAGTTGAATTTGGATCCATCAGATTGACTGGAAAATGTTTCGATAGACAAAATGAACAGGTTCCTGGTATTCCATGCCTCAAAGAAATACGAAAAATTGTACTCACAATTACAGATGACACATTACGAAGAACTTTATATATGTTACATATGTGTGATATTAGATATTTTTTGTGTTTTTTTGTTTCTTTTTTACAAAAAATGATTAGTGGAAAATGTCATAGAGCCATTTATCACCATATGTCTCAAATTGCGACCCTGAAGAAAAAGTGTGTACAAGAGAAATCCAACAATAATAATAATAATAATAATAATAATAATAATAATAATAATAGTAATAATAATGATAATAATAATACTAATAATAATAGTAATAGTAATAATAATAATAGTAATAATAATAATAATAATAATAATAATAATAACTAATAATAAATAATAATAATAAATAATAATAATAGTAATAATAATAGTAATAAGACCTGAAATTGAAATAGAAAAATGTGGAAATTGAAAACAAGAATAATACCAGTGGTAATAGGTGCACTTGAATTATAAAAATGGAACAAAACAACAATAATTGAAAGAATCCTAAACCCCAGCTTAAGACATAAGAAATTGTCTTATTAAGTAAGCACACACACTAAGGAGAACTTTCTATGTAACGCTAGCAACTTCATCGGAGATAAAAAAAAAAAAAAAAAATTAACATAAATGTGGCCATAACAACAATAATAGGTCTTTCCGCAGACTTGGTAATAATAATCCATAGCAGAAATAATAATAATAATAATAATAATAATAATAATAATAATAATAATAATAATAATGATAATAATAATACTAATAATAATAGTAATAAATAATAGTAATAATAATAATAATAATAATAATAATAATAATAAATAATAATAGATAATAATAATAATAATAATAATAATAATGATAGTAATAATAATAGTAATAATAAATACTAATAGTAATAATAATAGTAAAAACAGTAATAATAGTAATAATAATAATAATAGTAATAATTATAATAGTAGTAGTAATAATAATAATAATAATAATAATAATAATAATAATGCGCCCAGACATTGTTATTAGGGAATAAAAAAAAAAGTTGTTTCGTTATTGATATGGCAGCCCCTGCAGACTGCAACGTTTCTTTGAAGATGTTCAAAAAGCAATCAAATTACAAGGACCTTGAAATCGAAATCTTACAAATCTGGCATATGGCAACATCAACAATACCTGCTGTAGATGGAGCCCTAGGATTGGTTGGAATGATCCCAGTAGACTCATTGCCTTAAAGAAATACAAAAACAAATTGTTCTCACGACTACAGTCCACACCTTACGAAGGACTTTATCTATATAAAATATGTGTGTTGTTTTTTTTTTCTTTAATTGGTTAATGCAAAATATCATGACGCCATATCTGACCTCTGGTCTCTGGGCGGGTCCCGGAAAGAAATACGTACACATTAGAAATCAAACGAAATAAAACAACAACAACAAAAACAACAACAGCAATAATAATAATAATAATAATAATAATAATAATAATAATAACGTGTTCTGATTTGTTGTGCATTGAGGATTTCATGTAACTGATTCTACGAGATGGTCATAGATAACTATTTGGCGTAACTTTATTATTTCACAGTCTTTCGCGTAGTTTGTGAGGGAGACTAACATTATAACCACGCGATCGTAAGTCCCAGTTACCGATGCTGTAGTAGGCGCTATCTTTGAAAAAATTCCATGTATCTTCAAACTAACCCAACAACCTACATCAAATCTCTACAAATATGTCTGTATTCACGAAACTTCAAGGAGCCTTCATTTTTTTTACGGCTTAGCAACCCTTTGTAAGATATTTAAAGCCGAAAATTTAGATGGTTAGAATAATTTCTTTTTCGCGAGTACATACTGCATGAACAATTATTTAAAAATAGCAATATTTTTTTATCGATATAAGAAATGCTATTTAACCCATAGCTAACAGGGGGAGATGGATTCATACCTTTTTACAAGACTATTTGCATTTGAGTGAATATAACGAATCCTACTGGTATTCGAAATCGGTTCTTGATTCTTATTCTGAGCGATCCAGTACACCACCCGCACATCTACGGACATTGAGGTAAAGCGCTGATTATCTGAGATTATTGATTGAAAATTGATCTTTATTTGAATAGAGCCAACTATTATATATTTTTGAAGCACAGCTAACAATAAAGAAATAATAATAATAATAATAATAATAATAATATAATACATTTTTCGTATCCTGTTAAACTTTATTAATTTATAAGAAAAAATATATATAATACCAACCGTATAACAGACGCCTTACTGAGTCACTCATTTTTTGTAAGAAAATGATTTATTTTAAATTATTGTTATTGATTATAATAAAATAATAATAACTGTATTATTATTATTTATAATGATTAATAAGACATGGTATATCTTGAAACCCGACGATAGTTATCAACATTCCAGCTGTAAGAATATATTCTCAATACGAATAAGGAATTGAAATCATTTCTAAAAGAGCTGTATTTTTTGAATACAAGATTACTGATAAAATATAAAGGCACATTAAGAAGACTTGCAGCTGGGCTGATAAGAGGAAGAAAACAAAGTCGAAAAGTTAAAAGTTTAAACATAAAAGAATGACAAGACGTTGGAAATTTCAAGAGACAATCGAAAGTAATTGCAGACAAAATGTCACAAACATGGCTTCACAAAAAAAGCAATGTGTGAAAAGGAATCCGTATTCATAACCTTTTATATATTCCAAATCTATCATAGCTTGGCAGCGCCGTTCTGTTAATTTTCGAGATCTTTTGCAAGTCTGGTGAGAACAGCTAAACTCATGTCCCTTATCGACTGTAGGAGAATGTCTGACAATCGGTGAAATATTTTCACTTATGCTTATGCAACAATATTTAATTTTTTGATAAAATTCCCCAGTAAAAGACCCAAGGGGCACCCCAAGGTAAAGTATTAATCCAAATTAGATAGGATATTTGCTGGTTTCCTATGTTTCTAATGACTTCAATATATCATGTGGGCGTCTAATTTTCCAAACCTTCATTCTACTTTATGTGTCATAGAAATTTAAATTGATTCTTTCTGATTAGAACTAGACGTATTGTTTTCTCGTCCTTTTACCTTCCTCGTTATTCACACGGTATATCAGCGGGATTCTCAGCATTCATATATGGAACCACATTTCTGCGGTTTCATGTCTCTTCTTCTTTCACTGAGTAGATGATGAAATGAAGTGAATTATGTCCAATATTCGATGCCGTAGAGGAGGACGGGTATCACATAAGAGTTGCCTAGGCTTTTGTTCGTTTCTGTTTTATAATACATTGCTTAGCTTTTGGAAGGCAATCTTTCGCTATTCCAATGGCTCTTTGGATTTAGATTCCTCAGTTTTCTTCCTCTGTGAATAAAATTTCTAGATATTTAGTAATATTCTACTTTGTTGATCTTGGTGTCTCCAATACAGAGTCCATATTTTGTGCTGTTTCTTTTTCTGGTAGGCATATTGTTCTGGTCCGGTTCCTTATACCACGGTGATAGTCCAAGGTAGAACCAATAAAGAAGAACTCGAAGGCGGATATGGAATAACACAGATATATTACAAACAGGAATATATACAGAGAGGTAGAAAAGTGTTAATACGAACAATCAGGTTTAGTAGTAATTGTCTGAACGCGACTCTGTTTCGGACTGCCTCTGACTCGACTGACGGACTGACAGACTCCTGACGGACTTCACTCCAGACTTCAGACTGAACTCTGACTTCAGATGGAACTCTAGACTTCAGACGAAACTCTCATACTTCAGACAGAACTCAGACTTCAGGCGGAACAGTATTTAGTCACCCCCGTCATAGGCCGGTTTAACGTGGGATCTCCGAGCCCGTGGGCTCGGCCAAAAATATGCCCTTTGAACCCATATAAACGGGTTCAGGGTCGGTTTACCTCCCCGAAAGAGACTCCACCCTTCGACGTAGCCTCGTTCGGGATCCTCCCCGTCCGAAGGCGGAGAGTTCAACCGATCAGCCGGTCAACTGAACGGTATTTAGTCACCCCCCCCCAACTGAACGGTATTGCTTGGAGCTACAAAGTATAGGAAGTTGTAGAGAGCCATGATCTCCAAAGTCGTGAAGTGTCACTTTAACATTGACGTAGAAAAGCACAGTTTTAGTACTCGTCTGATTTAAGATTTATATATTGGCTTTTGCTCAAAAAGCCGTAATCAAATAAGTCAAAATCGTAATACGATATATTGTTTTGGACAGATTCGTTTCATGATTGTTTTATTCAATCATCCACTTGTTTATCTTGTCCGTTTATTGTGACGGAAAAATAAGTTCATTGTAGACATTGTTTTTCGGAAAACCGATGAAGGATATTATTTTAATCGTTTCACAAAAGCATTTGACTTTCTATGAAATATGAATATCAATTAGAGTATTCATTCATGTCAATGCACGCGATCCAACACTTTTCTCAGAATAACATAGAACGAACAGTATCAACGAAAATAATATTCAGTCTTAGACGGGAGTAAATCAGAGGCTAAAGACAATTTTTAAATTATGCGGTAAAAAAAAAAAAAAAAAAATCAAAAAAATCAGGGAATCCTTGACGTGCGACACAACGCATGCGCATAATATGACGTATATACCCTTTTGCAAATTAATTGAAGCAAAACGAATAATTCTGATATTATTTAAGTTTTTTTCGTATTTTTCCAATTTAACATAACCCAGTGTACTTGTTAGTAATTCGTATGTCCATTCCCCGAAGCCGTTCCTTGCAGAATGACCACAGATTTTCTCGTTTGGATTTAAATCAGGACAGTTTCCGGGCCAATCTATAGTACTTTGTGTTGCTCACTGATAAGGCTTGCCAGTCTATTCGTGCAGCGTTACAATTTTCGGACGCTTCCTTGAAGTAACGGCCATC
This sequence comes from Acanthosepion pharaonis, assembly GCA_903632075.3. NCBI lineage: Eukaryota > Metazoa > Mollusca > Cephalopoda > Sepiida > Sepiidae > Acanthosepion > Acanthosepion pharaonis. The sequence continues at coordinate 374,317 of CAHIKZ030000139.1, read as the reverse complement.
GCACACAATGACCGTAGGACAACTAATCGACAGTCGAGACAATAGTTCTTGATGAAAATTTGATGCAGTCACCGATGACGCAATAATTTTCAAGCCCAAACAAATTTCATCATACACCCTGGTAATAAATTCATATTACTGCACGCCACTGAAAATGCTATAATCTGAGCAAAAAATAGAAATAAATTACACCCTGTCAATCCAGTGGGTCTAAAATTGACTGTATGATGAATAAAAGGAAACTAAAGCGGTTGTTTCAATTAATTTGCACAAGACTGTATCTCCCCGTGCGCATCATTCTATTGTTTAGCCAACTAGTAGGGAGCAACGGGGACAGACGAATGGGTACTTCATTCAGCGATTGCCTTATCAAGGGACAACGTGTCACAGTGTCACCGGATGTTGGTCTAGTATGGTAAACGCGCCATGAATTAAGTAAGGTTTTTTGAGCCGGTAAATCGGGAAGAATATGTGCAACGGACGAAAGTCGATCTGGTCGTCCGTCAACATCGCGCCCGGAGGAACACATCGAGAGAGTGGAGACCTCAATCAGATAAGTCCGAGTTATCTCTTTAACACAATTGCCGCCAAATCTTGAACAACAAAATTCATACTGGTAAAAGTTTGACAAATTATGATCAATACTACGCTGGGAATAATCCGTCACGTGTATCAGAAAACGTTCAGAAACAGCACTGGACTCATCCGTTATATGTAAACCCGCGTTTAACATGAACATAATTAAAAAAAAAAAATAGGCAAGGAACTTTTAGAGCAATAGTCGTGTGCAGTGTCTGGAGAAGAACAAAAACATTCTGATTTATGTTTTAATTTTAAGAGTCATTGTCGTTCGCGCAGGAAGTGAAGCAACATAATAAAATTGTCAGCGATGGTCGTAATCATTTAACTCGCCAACAGCAATCAAACGTCTTTAGATTGTCTTCACTTGTTAGATCAACAGAGCCTAGCATTTTGAGATGTTGAGAGTCTTCCCGCGTGCGTGTGTTGAAATAAGGAACAAACACATATTTAGGAAAAAATACTGGTATATTTGAAAGAGGTATTTAACAACAGAGTGATTAGTAATAAGGAACGCCGGTTAGTAAGTAACAATCAGCAAGAGTCTAAAGTCCAATGGCATCTTCCGGTGGAGAGACGGAAGTGTAATGGTCACCTGATCTCTTAGATCTCCTGATCTCGTGATCTCCTTCTCTCCCCTGATCTCTCTAGCACTGACCTATATCGTAGAGAGATCAGTCCATTCTCTTGAGAGGGTGGGTGCGCCCCAACACATTTCAAATAAACCTCTTCTCTAAAGCAGATTTACAGTTAAATGTATTCACAAGTGAAAGACGATTTTATTTTGGGGGTGTAGTTGATAATCGGTAGGATAACTCTCTTGTTGTTATGTGTTTGGGTTGCAACTGGAAAATCTCATCAGACGTAGAAAACGGATGATCGCATTCCTCACATTATAAGTTTACTCACTGATACAGCCGTGTAGCCTCGCGTCCATTACAATTCCTGAGACCGTACGTACAAATATCTGCCTGCACGCGATATTAATATCCAGCCATTGCTAAACGGAACAATTCATAGTTAACTTACTAGTACACACGTTCTAGGCTGAAGACAGACTAGCCACAAATATGCACGAATGACAAATTTAAGCTAGTATATCTGGCAACACAGCGCCATGATGCGTAAACGTTCTTTAAAATTAATAAGTCAAAAACAAAGGGTTGGCAGATATATGGACTTTTGTCCTTGCTTTTGTGTGAGGAAACCGCCCTCAACGATTTCAATTTTTTTTTAGAAACAGTATATCTATCTATCTATCTATCTATCTATCTATCTATCTATCTATCTATCTCTCTCTCTCTCTCTCTCTATATATATATATATATATGTATGTATGTATGTATGTATGTATGTATATTTGAGCAGCAATCCCTGCTTTAGGCAGGTTTCACTGAAGACAACAGAGAAGGGATTGCGATTAAGCATTTTATTTATATTCTCCTTTCATTCCTAAAAGACATTTCTTTTTCGCATATAGATTGGCCGAGAACTGTACAAATGATCTTTGGATCTGAGCGCTTTCGTTTTGACATTGCATATAAATCTTTGAAGATCATAGTTGACAAGAAACAAATGTTAGAATTTCATTTTTCGTCGTTTCGCTTATTTCCGCATTTTCTTTTACTTGTGAGCCTGCAACTAGCTTTTTCTAGTTTCCAGTGCACGCCGACCTGATCGACAATAGAGAAAGGACTTGGTCGTTCTTTGTTAGAATCGTATTTGAGGGCCACGTTGTATGTTTACAAACCTGTTGTGTCGGAAACCTACCACCCCTCTTGAAGATGAACTTGTCTGCGAACAGAGACATTAAATAGTGGCATGTCAAGAGACAGATAGACAGAGAAGTTCTTACCTGAGCTAGTTATTGACTACTCAGGCGATTTCTGTACCTTTTTACCAGCCTATTAAAACCCTTTTTATTGTTACGTGTTATTTGGCGTTTGTCTCTACTAACCCCAAATCAACATCATAACAAAACCCAAATGCTATTGCGATTGTCTTAATGTTTAAGATATTTAGTATTATATTGTTTCAATTCAAACTTCCTTATTATTGAATCAATTTGTCGAACAAATTGACTGAAATACTTTCATCACCTAAGTGTTTTAGATCAATTCGCATCTATTTTTTCTAAAATGTGTTTGATAATTATACACGCCATATTGGTTTTTATACTTCTGATTTGAAGTAGACAATTACATAATATATTAGATCTCACCGAATTTTGCGTTACAATCAATTTTATCCTGTGGTAGGTTGTTCTTGCCACATATTGTCCTGTTTCATTGAATGTATTGGCTGAAGATATGTTGTTGGGTTTCGGCGCTAGCCGTATGGCAGTAGTCAACTGTTTCTGGAAGAACGGCTTAAAGTCTGCATAGGGAGTTGATACATTTTCTTTTTAGAATTTTACGTTGATAGAAACTAATTGTTAGATATTGATCCTGCACTGCATCTATGAAGTCTTCTATTACAGATTTCCGTCTAGTTGGGGAAAGACAATGATGATAATGGCAGTGGCAATATTAATCATTTCTCTACAAAGAAACATTTAGAATTCAATGATAGAGCAGCCAGTACAGTTTTAGTTTGAAATTTATTAAATCTTACACTCAAAAGAGGAACTACGGCCATATAACGTTGAAACATAGGTTCCCGTAGATCACTGAAGTTAAGCGATGTCGAGCTTGGCCAATAACTAGATGAGTAACTGCTTAGAAACACCAGGTGCTTTAAGGTTGGATGTGCAGGTGGTGTAATAGATAATGGCTTGGGATTGCTAGTCAGAGAACAGAGTTCCAATTATTGTTGGGTTCGTTATATTCACTAACGTGGTAATAACATTTGGAAAGTTATGAATCCATATGTTCTTCCCCCATCTATGGGTTAATTAGTAAGACTTGTATCATTAAATCATTATTATAGCCAAATAAAAAAAATCTTACAATCTCAAAATATTTTCTAGCTTTAAATCAGCTGCAAAGGGTTGCTATACCGTAGAACATGAATAAATAAAACAATCAAAATTAAAACATTTTTTAAGGAAAGTAGATTTCTCAGACTGTCATCGTTCTTTACAATATTAATCGTGGCTTTCTTCCTGAACTCTTTTTGGAAGTTGTGTGGAAAGTCAAAATTTTGATTATTTCATTATTTTCTCTTCGACTTAAATGTGCTATCCATTTGAGTTGTTGCTGCTGTTGGTAGTCTTCAATTGGTGTGGTCTCTGTTATTTTGTAAAGTTGTTTGTTTTTGATTGTGTTATGCCAGTCAACAAGGTTCGACGATGGATATTTTCAGTCCCGCTTTATCATTGATTTTCGTTTCGTTTCTTTTTTCGTTTTCATTTCGCCTTTTTGGCCTTCTACTTGCGTTGTCCATTTACATCTTGATAAATGACGTCGGTGAACTCCATCTCAGATAAATATTTTTCAGCTTTCTTGAAAAAACAGAATCAGGAGTTGTAGTTATATCACTTTTACGTACTAGTCTTAGACTTCAGTCACTTCTGTATTATTAGTGTATATAAAAAGAGCCCCCTCCTCTTTCTTTTCCTCCTCCTCTTTCTTTTCCTCCTCCTCTTTCTCTTCCTCCTCCTCCTTCTTTTCCTCCTCCTCCTCTTCCTCCTCCTTCTCCTCCTCCTCCTCCTTCTTCTTCTTCTTCTTCTTCTTCTTCTTCTTCTTCTTCTTCTTCTTCTTCTATTATTATTATTATTATTATTATTATGATTATTATCGTTTTATTTTCTTTGGTTTCTGGTGTATAATTATTTCTTTCGGGGTCCCGACCACAGACCTAAGGTCAGAAATGGCATCATGATATTTTCCACTGACCAATTTTGAAAAAAAAAATCGCACATATTTTACATAGACAAAAGCCTTCCTAAGGTGTGGCCTGGACATGTGAGTACAATTTTTTGTATTTATTTAAGGCATTGGCTATCAGGATTTCCTTCACTGAGTCTATTCGAATCTTTTCCAACCAATCGGAGTGCTTTAACTACTACTGGAATTTTTAATGTACTCATGTGCCACATTTTTAAGATTTCGATATCTGGTTAGAGCTATATAAAGCATTAACTATGTGTTGAGGGGTTCTCCCCTTTTTACACAATATGGATTCACCCAGGGTATACATATACTACTGCTATTGCTACCCGGAAGAACGAAGAGAGAAGAACGAGAAAGAGTGACGAACCAGAACGAACGTAAAGAGCAAGAGTCACAGTGAGCATGCGCATAGACTCAGTAAGAAGTATTACGTCGATACCAAAACTCTCTCTCTCTCTCTCTCTCTCTCTCTATATATATATATATATATATATATATATATATATATATATATATATATATATATATATTGCTACTAACCGGCATTTCTTGAACTACTAACCTGCATTACCAGTTGTATTATTACATTAATACATTTTCCTATATTCCTTCTTGGTGTTTGTTATTTATTGGTACCTGATTTCATCTCGGAATCCACAACACTATGCATTCCGTTTGCACAAAGTGAATTTAAGCGATCTTTAACATCAACGGGAATTATAATTTCTGTACTTTGAAAAGATTTCTTGAAAAAAGGCACAATCCCAAATAATACATATTTTAATACCTAGCAAACAGGAATTGCTAGAAAATTTCTTAATCTGATCGTACCTTAATTTATATGAAAATAATATTATTTTCTCAATTGACGTTTCAAGATCCTATTCTTTATTAGTTGGTCATATTTTTTTAATAGATATACAGGGTGCCCATAAAGTTCGTGGCACTTTTAAGATTATAACTTTAAAGTGCACACGAACTTTATGGACACCCTGTATTTGTATTTCGTGAGAATGCTATATATATGAGAGGATAATTTTTGTTTGCGGTTTTTAATCCATATATCTGTTTGATTAGCTTTCATATTAGGTTAGAACGAAAGTTCTCCCACATTTATTTAGGTGAAAATGTCGAGCAAGGTTTATTAATGTATAGCCTCACTATGTCGATTATTAATGCAACTATGACTAATTTACGAGATCCTTTTCTTTTAGATAAGAATGTTAGTCATAATAAAGGCTGTCCCCACAAAATTGGCATCCTTCTGTATATCTAATAACATAGGCAATTCTCGCTGAAATGATCTCAAATTTTAACAAAATATCTAAGAACAAATTTCAATGTCCGTAGATATCTCAATGAGAATCTACCAGGAAGGTGGATCTGGAATACCTGAAATAATGCCAAAGTGCTGGTGAAATGGCCACTACGTTCACCTGACTTGACAGCTTGTGATTTTTCATATGGTGGTCGGGTAAAATGAGAGGTTTATATCGCACCACTTGTTATAAGACTACACGAACTTAAGCAGAGAATCACTGAGGCGTTAGGTAATGTTACGTAAAAGATGCTACAGCGTGTCTGGCAAGAGCTGGACTACCTGCTTGATGTGAGTCCTGTCACAGGTGGTGCACTGACTAGACATTTGTGAAGGTTTGTGAAATGGGTTATAAAATCTACAACTCTTTGAATATCTTGTTCAAATTTGAATAAAGAAATCTTTTATTTACATTGTTCGGGATGTTTAAATATAGCAACACAGATGAGGACAACAGTTCGAACACTGTAAATAGTGTAAATAATTACAATACCTCTTCTCAGAAATATAGACAGATATGGAAGGATCGGTACGGACCCGATAAACCAAAAATATTGAGACAGTTAGAAGTCACGTGAATATAGCAACAAAGATGAGGACAACAGTTCGAACAATGTAAATATTGTAAATAGTTACAATAAATCTTCACAGAAAATATAGACAGATATTGAAGGATCGGTACGGACACGATATAAGAAAAATTATGGAGACAATTAAAAGTGTCGTAAATATAGCAACACAGACGAGAACAACAGTTCGAACAATGTAAATAGTTATTGTGAGACCGGCAACCAACTACACAATAGACTCTTCCAGCCCTATATTAAGTAGGCGACATAACACTCTAGAGAGTGACACAGAGAGACAGTGAGAGTCTCGTACGACTACCAGTGTTGGACAGTAACATATATTAAGCTCCGCTTACACTATCTCTGTAACCTGTTGTTAATATATCTTTCTTCCATCTAATCCGTGTTCCGTGTTTTACTTCTGTGGTCCCAACTTTGGCCCCACATCAATAGTGTAAATAATTGCAAAAATATATATAGACAGAAATCTTCCATTGTTCAACATGAAGCCTATTTAATTTTGTTTGTCTGGGACATTTATTTACTCAGCTATTCACATTTTAAATGATATCAGTTTTGGTGGGGAACCGTTGTATATTATATTGTTACAGTAATTACTCGCTTTTAATAATTTATTTTAATACTTATTATTTATTAATTGTTCCCATGAATCATTCCACGGTGCATTTTTCTTCATTGTTTACGACCTCTTTCCAACGATCTAGTAAGAGTTCAATGTCTGAACGAAAGAAACCTGTCGGTTTTTACGCGAAAAAATTAATCAATCCGCCTTTTAATCTCTGCATTGTTGTTGAACAACACACACACACCTAAAATGCTAAATCCGAAGAACATGGTGCTTAAGTCATAAATTCCCAAATGTGCTCTTTAATTGCATGCGTGTTTATGTTAACGAATATTGGGGCAAGCATTGTCATGTCGGATAATCACATTGTAATACCAGTCAGGTCTTTTCAGCTGAGTTCCCTCTTTGAGACTATTCATTAGTTCATCACACAGCATTGACCGTTTGGTTGTTTGGAAGCAATTCATCTCTTTACACAGCAGATATCTCTCGCGCCGCTTTGGCAGTTTTGTAATCCTCGTTAAAAGTCAACATATAAAAATGTCGAACTTGCTCATTATTGCCCATTTGGGATTCTATTTCAAAGTGTTGACTAATCTTAAATAAAATTACAATAACGTTAGATAACAGTTTTGCAAGAAATGCTTCGGAAGGTTATTCTTCGAGATCATTTGGACATAAAAACGCGGTTTGCGACCATGCGAATCGCTTGGTGTGTCCTAGCCATTAATGCTAGGACCGGTGGAAGCAAGGAATTTATTTAGTTCCATCAGTTTCCATAGAAATATCGATAGAGCGGTTTGAGGCTTGCCGCATCCCGCCTGCGAAAGAGAGGGGTTGGACGGTGAAAAATACGTTTTCAAGACGCTTTTGAACAATACCGAGACAGGTGAGTGAAAACTGGGTAGCTTCCCTTCCAAGATGACAACAGTACTCCATTTAACGCCTGATATATGCGTCAGTATGAAGAGTTAAGTCACAAAAATACTGACTGGTTCAGGGTGATGTTCACAGTCTATGACACGAATTATATCCCAATATACGGCCAAACGTTGTCATGTCGATGTTTGTATCTCTTTCAGCTCCAATCCTGGGCAAACAGACGCTATGTTTTCAATAGTTTCAACATGTTTTCCCATGTGCTATATCTTGGGTCTCCGTTATTCGTTATTATGTCAATCCTGATTAATTACTTTTTTTGTCCAATGCAAACATTATAATCGCCTGTCTCTCTGATTTCGACCCTCGCGCTTCCGCTACTGATGTGTATCGTTATCTATTTTTTTAAAATCATTTCAAGCAAGCAATGCGAGAATGTTAATAGCACGGAGGGGGCTCCAGAGAGTGAAATTAAGAGAACAGACTGGATATAGTGAGCATTGAAGAAAGGATAAAAAATGAACAGGGTTCAATACGACAGTAAATGGCGATTGATATTTCGTTTTAATTGTTGAAAATTGTAGTTTTCAGGAAAGTAATTAAACGAGTGTCCCACTCTTAGTAATTGCGAGAAAAGCAACTGTTGTAGGAGAAGTAGCGGTTAAATTTAACCATTTCAACAATAAAAAAGTGGAACCTAGATACCAATCTAATAGCGCGCTTAAATCCATGTAGTCGGTTCACTAGGGGAAAAAAGATCGTTAGAGCAGTTGCTATGATAATATTTGTAGAAAATACAGAGGGAAACCGCAAAAACATCTGTGAGAAAGTGACTGACGTCGAGATGCCAAGTCAGGATCGATTACAGTGCTGATCTTTCTTTGGAGTTTGTCAAGAATCCGGAGATGAATAAGAGGAACATAAGACCAGATATGACAACAGTATTCAATGCACGGCCGAATGGTAGATTTATAAATGCGCTAGATGGACTCTGGCGAGAAGAAGCTTCTGTTATGACACAATGAAATTACTTTCCTTGCAGTAGATGCAGCTATTGATTTAATGCAGTTCTTCAACTTCAATCAGTTGAACAAGTGAGGCCGACAAAGCGCAGTTAGATGCTCTCCAGGAATCAAGCATCAGTTATGATGATGGCGGGCAGGGAAATTTCTCTCTGTTGGTTAAATGAGAGCAATTTTGTTTTGGAGTCGTTAAAATTTACGAGCTATTTGCTGCCCTTGCAGGTCCTTTTCTAAAGCGCTGGTCAGTTATTGTTATTTATTAAAGGGGGTTTAGTTATCAGGTCATCCCGTTAGTTCTGCCCGAATTTTGAATAATGAAAACAAGTGATCAAATGTTACATTTAATTACAGATTCAATTAATAATGTATTTTCTCGGATTATCTATGACTTCCTTCCATCTATTAACAAGCTTAATCATTCCATTACTGGAAAATTCTTTTGGGTTTCATTCGAAGAACTCACAAATGTCAGTTTTAACCTATTCCTCTGTTACAAAAGCTGTTTCTTCCAAATTATTCTGTAAGCTACGAAACAAATGGTAGTCTGAAGGAGCAAGATCGGGAGAATAAGGTGGATGAGGAATTTTCTCCCAACCAAGTTCTTCGATCTTTTGTGACGTGATTCTTGCTGTGTGGGGTCTCGCATTGTCCTGATGAAACATCACCCCCTTTCAATTCACTAGAGCAGGTCTTTTTATCCTCAAAGCTTGTTTCAAACGCTCTAATTGCTGACAGTATATTTGAGCATTAATTGTTGCGTTAAGTGGTAAGAATTCAAATTCCTTGGCCATCCCACCAGATTGAAAGGAGAACATTTTTCCCATGAAGTTCCCTTCTCGGCTGTGGCTGGGGTCCTTCCCCTTTACTAAGTCACTGTCTACGACGCTTAACATTTCGATAAAAGATCCATTTTTCGTCTCCAGTCACAAGTCTATCCAAAAAAGGTGAAACAAGTTGGCGAGAATGGAGAGAAGAACAGATATCATATCGGGATTTGAGGTTGTTTTCAGACAATTCATGAGGCACCCATTTTCCAACTTTAGGAACTTTTCCAAGTTGTTGAAGATGACGATGAACAGTTGTATGGTTTGAACTGAGAACCACTGCCAATTCCTCAACTGATACAGCAGGATTTTCTTCAAGAGCTGCTTCAAGAAGCTTTTCATCAAACTCAACTAGACGTCCGGTTCGATCTTATTCTTCAAGGGTGAAATTTCTACCTCTGAATTTTGCAAACCATCTTCTGCAAATTCTTTCATTCACACATTCCTCTCCATAAACTGAGTGAATGTTTCTAGCCGCTTCGGCTGCCGAGTTTCCTTTCTTGAACTCATAAAGCATTATGTGCCTCAAATGATTCTTGGGTCCTCCCATGTTTGCAGTGTTTTAATCAAACAAAATTTAATTTTATTGTTCTCTGATATAAAATTTCATCAGTTTAAATGCATCTAAACATAAAAATAATGTTCAGCTCTATTAGACATTATAAAATACTCTTTAAATTTGGTTCATTTTAACAAAAATTTAAAATTCGGACAGCACTTATGGGATGACCTGATATAATATGGGTAAGGATCGATATCACAAAAACGAATATATCTGATAATTCTTATTTTACAGTAAGCGTCTTCCGCTATTTATTAGTGGCTTGATAGAATCATGTAACACGTTAGTTATTCCAAACTTAAGATAATGTTAGTAAATTATTGTATGAAGTTTTCTTAGTATGTCAAAATTACTCATTTCTTCTTTTTTTTAAAATTTCCTTCTCTAAAATTTCTTCGCCCTTATCCATTCTTTATTCCATGCTTCTTAATTACATACATTTTTTATTTTTAGTTTTAAATCTTATATTACTTCGTCTAGATTTTCAACTAACTTACTGCTAAATTTCTTATATATATATATATGTATAACATACTTCCAATATCTACTTTCTTTTTTCTGGTCCGCCATCTTGGTCCGTATCTCATTTATCATGAACCTTACCTCAATGATCTTTTGGAATGTTTTTCTTCATTCATTTCATTCTACGAATTCTATCTCTGTTTTGTATAGTTTACTTCTTGTACTACGTCATCCGTCTTTTTTCTTACAAACCCCAAACAGCACTTTCGCCTAACCAAAAACTTTAATTAAAATTCCCGTCGAAATTAATAACCTTCTATTCGTTTTCTTCTTCGCGCATGTTCCGAAACCTGCCGGTGGCCATGTTGGTTCTCGACTCTTAGAACTCTCATTAGTTGTTTCTGTATGGTGGTCGGAAGGAGAGAGCAACCCCTAATTCATCAAGCCTGTATTAATCTTGGATAATAGAAGAAATAAAAAATACTTCATTTATAAAAGGAAAGAAAATAAATATGTTTTGTTGAAAATTTTTAGCGGCTGCTGATTCAGCACATTTTTGTAGGTGGATTAAAAACGTGACGACATTGGCATTGTTACAAGACTTCTGTTTTCTTTGTTTGATTTTCATTCGGCGTTTTCATTTTTAGTTTTATTGTAGATGCATTTTTCCATGGACCGCCAATGTTTTGGTAAGCAGTTCAAGCCGTAATGGCTGGATTGGACGTGGCTCAGCCAAGATTAAATAACTGCCACTCTTTTCAGGTCTTATATATTGTCTGACGTGACAATAACCTAGTTGATTGAAGCATGGTTGCGTGAATTTTGAGTTCAGTCTATTAGCCGGACATCGTTTTTTAACTCAGTGGAAACGGACCCTGTATTAAGTAAGTAGATTGAAAAATAAGAACAAGATCTGATATCCCTAGATATGAACAGTTAAGAGAGAAAATTCTACTCCCGTAGATTAATTAATTGGTTCGGTTCGTTACTTGGGTCGAAATACATCTAATGAAAATCGAGGGGGGACTGTTGATTACCCCCACCTGATTGTGTTAAAACGCCTGCTCGGGAACGATCTTTAAAGTAGTCAACCATATTCTCACTAAAACTTTTTTTGGCCTGTTCAGCTCTGATTTTTCAAATATAGTCGCATGTAGTAAGAAATGGTGATATTCATTCTTTTTACTTTTTTTTGTATCCAGGAGAAAATATCACGCCTTGATCACCAGTTTTTACTCCTGACAAAAAATAGAAAAAAAACAAAACAAAAAAAAACAATGCGTACTTTAACAAAATCAATTAGGTGTAGACAATTCTAACGAAAGGAGAAAAAAAACATTTAAAAAAGTCATAAGAAGAATGTGCTTGTGTGCGTGTATGGGAGATTTATAAGCGTGTATTGAGATAGTTCAAAGGTTAAAGGAGGACCAAAGTAGCGAACGCGCCATGTAGACAGTAGTGCTATCTACTGCATCTGAAAGCCAGAACTGAAAAAAAAAGATGGTGAGTGAGAATATCATAGCCAATTTATAGGCTTAAAGAGCGCCCTCTAGCAGGCATTTTAACACAGTCAAGTGGGATAACCCACAGCATAATGGCCGAAACAGTGCACTGAAAAGAACAGCGATGAGTACAGTTGCCCGCATGTCATCATCATCATCATCATCATTATACCTTTGAACTTTATAATCGTAGCGGTGGGGTGAGGGGGGCCCGAATGTAGAAGCCATATTGAATCTCCTGCACAACAGTCTATGAACGGCAGCCATCAGCAATTCTGGTATAGTCACAATTGTCCATTGTTTGACAGTGTCCAAAAAGTTTTTGCGTTGGTGTCCTCTCATATGTTCACCTTGTACATAGTATAAATAATAAATACTCAGCCAAGGATTTAAGAGAAAAAGTTATCATGCTAGTTGAAACTTTTACAATACAATTGTAGGCCAGCAGACTTCAATTTTATCATTTATAAAACAGAGTTGTCTAACCAAACGTGTGTACCTCATAACTTATATTGTTTAAATTATCTGAGTTTATGTCGTTTCAGTGGCGTAAATTAATTTAGCAACTAGAGCATTTGAATAATCTCATTAAGAGTTGTGCATTTATTAGGTTGGTGCAACGTTAACGTCAAAAAACGACATTATTTTTGCACCAACCTAATACAAAGTAGGAAAATTGATCCCTACTTTTATGCAGTGAACACTTGAATCTTAATGGTAAAGCACGCTCTGAAAGAAAGCGGTTTTTCAGATTAAAATGTACAGTGTAACCCGGATATCAGAGAGTTGTCGGGACCGGAGACGAAGTCTCTTATATCCAGGTTTCTCTTATATCCGGGTTTGGTCTATTTTGTTTAGGTAAGTATGGGCTCTAATTTGGGACCAGAGAAAATCTCTCTCATATCCGGGTTTCTCTTATATCCGGGTTACACTGTATATAGGTCAATTCACCCAAATGAAAAATATTTTCTTTTATTAAGTCACGGGGGCATTTTTTTTTTTAATTTTTACCTTCCATAAGCTTCCAATTGTTGCTAAATCCTTGCACCTTCTTTCTCGGGCGAACGTCTTCATTTGATACGAAGTGGAAAGATTATAATGGATCATTTGCTAGTTCTGCTGCTAGGAATGTTGGTTCCTTATATACTGCAAGACAATATATCTCGACAGAATTCATCCACATTTAGTTTTTACCATTCCTCCAGGCATCCAATACGTCCTTGATAAAAGTCCTAATAAGAATCTACAAGATCATTGGACCAGACCTGGTGTCACGGCCCCAGTCACTTTTTCAAAGCTTCCCTGTGTCTTTTCTATGAATATTTTCATGTTAATTGTTTTGATGAACATGAAAGAAGTAAGCATATAATAATGTACTGGTTTAGATATTACGAGAGATTTTAATTAAAAAAAAAATGCGTCCTTTATCACGGTTCGAACTCATGCTACCTTTATGTTGGAGAAAGCACCGTATATGTCACCGTGCTTAAGTTTATGGTACTATTAAGAGCGCAATAAAATAAAATATTCTGCGTCTGATAGAAAATATGACGGATTAGATAAAGTGAAATTGGTAACTGATCTCTAAAAAGAGAACAAGATATGGCTGGTTGACATTCACTCCTCCAACGCTAAACTCCAATCTTTACATTGTTTTGCGTTCAATCAGCATGACTAACTCATTACAATTTTTCGGTCTAACGTTTTCCACTGATATCAATTGGAACGATTATATGAAAGCATCCACTATATCTGCTGCTAGGAAGTTTGCTACACTAGATTATTTTAATCGCCTTGCTTGGGATTAAACATTAAAGCAAAATTGCGAACTTTTGGGTTTTCATACCTGTACCATTGTTATCGGCGTAGTGTAATGGTTAGCAAGCTTGTCTCGCTCGATCAATTACGACTGAAAAGTGAGTTTGATCCTCACTAGGTGCCTTGTTGTTTCGGTCTTGTACTACATTTAAGATACACTTAGAAAATACCTGTTATCGGACAGGTTTCAAAGGATTTCAATTAACAGTAAGTCACAGTCTCTTCTGTATTATGCTACGAGGCTGGCATCCCGCTCCCACCCTTACACCGTAGAAACCTTCAAATGTAGCCGTCTCTTCTACTCCAATAGCTTCATACCTCGCACCTCTCGCCAGTGGAACACACTCCCCAATTACTTTTTCCCTGAGAGCTATAATCTCCAACTATTCAAATGTAATGTCAATCGACATCTCCAATTACCTTGATCTACCCACTATTCTTCTCCTCTTCCTTTCTCCTATCACTCTTATCTGCTCTCGCTCCAAATCTTCCGCAACCCCCTGCATCCTAGTGGCTTCACGCCTTGCTTGGAGCACAATGCTTAAAAAAAAATTTCAGTAATGCTGTCTTTGTTATAATTTAAATTCTACTTCAAACATTCAAATTTATTCAGAATTATTATAGCTGTAATGCGTAGCAAGCGTGTCTGTTTGATCGCTTACGACTGAGTAGTGAGTTCGATCCTCCCTGGATGCCGCATAATTTTGGCCCTGGGCTACATCTAAACTATGCATAGAAAGTTCCCAGGTCATTTCGGTGTGGTGTAATAACAAGAAAACCTGTCTCGCTGGAACAATCACGACTGAGTAGTGAGTCTGATTCTCACTTGTGCCATATCTAATTTACGCTTAGGAAATCATCATATCGACACCGCGACTGAGTGTAATGGTTAGCAAGCTTGTCTTGTTTGATCAATCACGACTGAGTAGTGAGTTCGATCCTCGCTGAGTGCTGCATAATTTTGGCCCTTTACCACATCTAAATCATGCTAAGAAAATTCCCAGGGCATTTCAGCGTGGTGTAATGGTTAGAAAAGCTTGTCTCGTTAAAACTATCACGACTCAGTTGTGAGTTCGATCCTGATTCGGTGCTCCATAATTTCGGCTACGCTCTGAAAGTCTCCATTCCGACACCTCGACGTGGTGTAATGGTTAGAAAGCTTGTTTTATTTGACGTATTAGCAAGTGAGGTTAATCTTTACTCCGTGCCCCGTACTTTCGGCCTTGTGTCACATCTAAGCTACGCTTAGAAAATCTCCATTATAGCAATTCAAATAGTAATGGATACAATTCCAACATTTCGTTCTTATATATCTGTTTGGAGGTCTATCTTTAACGAACATTATTATTAACCTGTAAGGCTTACGTAGAGTCGATTCCGAGATTTTAAATGCATTTTTTTAGTTCTTATTTCAGAACCACACATAATGTTTTTGTTTTGATACAAAATATAAAAAAAAATATAAACTTTATTAACAATTTGTTTTCCTGAGTATTATTGTGTTATTCAGGAGCTGATTTGCAATGTTTATGTTTCTTTATCATATGATGCCGTATAGCACTTTCGTCGTGATTATTCCTCGTGAGATTTGTGGTTTTATATCCTATATATGATCAAGTTTTGTTTTTATGTTATTTTTAGAGAAATAATCTACAGTAGGGGAAATGAAAATGTAAACAACGTTATTCTTATATGGAGTATTTGATTTTACTGTATAGTTTGTAGTGACTAAAGGGTCAGAAACTTAAGTAAGCTTGACTATACGATAATTTACAGGAGGATACAGTTTCGAAGTGATTCGAAAGTATAGTAAACAATTTAAAAAAAAAAGAACAAGCCGGTAATGAACATTATACTGAAGTACTGTTTAAAAATTGATAGATGTCTAATGTGAAGAGGCACGGTGGTTATGGATAGCGGCTAGAATTGAAAAATTGGAGAGCCGAGTTCGAATTCCAGTCAAATCCATTGCATTTACTTAATACCCTTGGGAAAGGTATGAATCGTCTTCACTCGAGCTATGGATAAATAGCAGGACAGAGCAGACTTTGCAAATGGTCTACTGCAGAAAGAAACTACTGCGGGAAAAATCAGCCTCGTCAGTCATGTATCGAAAGATACATGATCGCCTAAGCGTGAATCACGTATGGCACATAACTGACTGTTATGTAGTAAGTTTCACTCCAACAGCCTCTTATAACGAATCACTACTTGCGAAGATGCATCGTGATCGTTAAAATCTTAAATTGTCAAAGTATAGTGCTAATAATTATCTTCCCAACATATCTTCATAAACTGTGCCTCTTACTTTTTTTCTCTGTAACTTCAAACATCTAGTGGGCCCAGGCCTTGGGGAGGGTTTTTCGTAATGTTAAAAAATGCTGGACATTCTCCTGACTGATGAAGAGAATACTCTAGGTATGGTTCTACATAAGAGTACTGAGGTTTCCAAGGGCAGAGCTTGTAAGCAACAAATAAGTTTTTAAGGGAATGGAAAGAAAAGGGACCCTTAAAATCA
The DNA here is from genome assembly GCA_903632075.3 of Acanthosepion pharaonis. Taxonomy (NCBI): domain Eukaryota; kingdom Metazoa; phylum Mollusca; class Cephalopoda; order Sepiida; family Sepiidae; genus Acanthosepion; species Acanthosepion pharaonis. Next base: position 357,845 of record CAHIKZ030000139.1, on the reverse strand, counting down.
GAACGAAGTAGCTGCAATTTCTTGCATAGATAATAAGGAAGAAAGGCGTGGAAAGTTTGAAAACTCGCAGGGCGTATCAAAGGCAAACGGGACACGTAAAAGCACATTCATACGGAGATTATCTGAATGGTTGACGGAACGGGGCGGAATAAGAATGGGAAAGATGCAAAATAATAGCTATACTGAATAGGAAGACGTTGTGGAGAGCCACCACCTGAAATAACAAAGCACATAGAAGAAAAAGACATCTATTCTTGACAATAATACAGGTGTGTGTTTTCTTTATGGTTTGTGATTAAGACTTTTCGTTTATCATTCTGGTTGATACCTCAAAGCTTAATTTATCCTGTTAATTTATCCATAACTAGATGGTGAAGAGAGTCATATCCAGGCAAAAGTGAACACAACACGGCTACAATTTGAACTCGGCTCTCCGGATTCCGCTTATTGCACTGATGTGCGTTAGACTCCTCGATGATCTTTAATAACGCGCGTACAGCTCCTTAATTTGTTGACCATTTTATTTGAATAGATCTCCGTTCTCCTTTACTTTGTTTATAAGTTGCTATTCGTTAATATCCGCCATCCTATCCATTGTCTGATGGAAGCTCGTTTTTGGCCGGCTTCCAGGTTGGAAATAAAGGAAATTGAACCATGGTAAAACATAGTGTGATTGCTATTATCTCGTTTGATTTCCGCCATGTTTGTCTTGAGTGAGAGAAAAAAAAGATTTGCGAGCCTGTCACCAATTATTAATTTAACTGAGAAATTTGGCTGAACATGAAAAAGGTTTAATCTCACTCTTCCTTTTTCCCCTGCTCCTTAGCTTCATCAGTCATTTTATTTTAGCTGGTTGGCTGATTTTGCTTAGCGACATATCAACCTCTATGGGTTATTTAATACTGAAATCTAAATATTTTTAACATAATTTTATGGCTCCAGCTAAATATATTTTGTCTTCAGCAACAGATAAAATGCAATTTTGGTCATGTTACTTACTATAAAATGTATTTTTGCTAATTCTACTATAAAACTACTCTGGTTGGCATATATTAATATAAAATCTATTGTTATTTTGCTTTTAAATTCTATTATTGGTAATTTTACTATAAATCTTTGTTGTTGGTAATGTTTTTTTTATACAAATGTATTGCTTGTATTTTTACTATAAAAATTAATTCTTATAATTTCATAGGGTTTTCTATTTGGGGGGTTCACTATTTGCCTTAATTGGGACCCTAACGGTTGCTACCACGCCGGGACAGGGTAAACCTTGAGACATCAGCAATTAAGAGGTGGTTCCACGTTCCTCAAAATCTCCAATTTACCGATTACAGGCCTGATGCCGGATGTAGTTTATCGTCATACCCAGAACAATATTCTATTTTAAGTTTCGTATTTGTTGGTACGGAATTTAGAAAATATAAATGGATGGAATTCATTTTTAATACGCGCGAAACACCCAATAGTTTTCTCCAAGTACTATTTGTTTTTTTGTAAACGCATTCATATAGAAAGAAATAATCATATGTGGAACGTCAAGTGGGATGACTCAATTACACACACACAAACGTACACACAGAGATTAACATATTTAAAATTGAAGCGCAATACTAGATTGGCAGTTAGGTCCCATCGTTAAAACTACTAAATTTGACTTCGACTTTATGAATGTAATCGAAAGCTGTGTCTCTTGCTATATATTTTGTGATTAACGATAAAATCCAACGAATGGTTTGTGTTATCATCAGTCCTGTCCTGACGTATCACCATCAATTACAGTATTTGACGGCTTATAAAGCGCACTTGTTTTAAAATAAAAATATCTTTTAAAATATGTCATATATGCCATATGTGGGTTTAAAATTCGGCCCAAAGTAGATGCCGCATTATTTAACGAAGATGACAATAGTATTGAAAATGAGTGTCAGAGTTTTGATAACAATGACGACGAATTTTATGAATATGAAGATGAATAAAATTTTAATGGTAACTTTTGCTTTGCTCAATTGTAACAATTGCTTGATTTTGATTTTGATTTCTTACTTTTGGATATAATAAAGTTTTTATAGTCTCTTGTACTTTTTTTCCTATTATTTTTTGTTTAATTATAATCATGGCTTGTTTAATCAAAACAATACCTCATAAATATACCCTAGGCTGTACCATTTACTAATAACTTTACTAATTTTACTAATTACTAATTTTTTCTTGATTTGTCCTGTTGAAATTGGGGTGCGTCTTATACACCCGTGCGTCTTATACGCCGTCAAATACGGTACTTTCCCCGACGTCACGTGGCTTCCCTCCCCTTTTTCTGTAAATATTTTTATGGTAATTGTTCGAATGAGTTTTCTCCTTGTTAGCTCGACCACATGAATTGAAACGTTCTACTTGATTGGCAGTTATGTCTCGTCATTTTCAATTTGAAATTGATAGATGTAATCTTAAGTCCCATGCTATTATTTTATTCTCTTCTACATCTCATTTGTGGAACTTTCTTCAGCTTACATTTATTGCTTTCCCGCCAACGTTGTTCGCCAGGAATATTAATGCAATATCAATCGTCATCTTCTGTCTCCTCGTATCCTGTTCTTTTATCGACCACACTCCTTAATAATTATTTTTCTTAAATGTTTCACCCTCAGTAACCATTTGCGTCTTAGTGGCTTAATTGCCTTGCTTGGGTATTAAGAAACAATATATCGTTATATACATATTTTGGAAATTTTGTATAAAAATATCAATTCTTTAGTTTTTACGGAAAATTATTATGCAATTTCAAGAATAACATTTTAATTACGTAACCTATTTACATTCGGTCTATTTCCTCGTGTTTGTTGTTGCCCTATGGGACAATAGACAAGGAGATTAAAGAGTTGGTTCGTTAATTTGGTGGCATAGTAATTGTGAGTTCAATTCCAGTGTCAGGCCGTGTGCATTAAAACGAAGCGGAATCTAGGTGAGTAATTAACAGAGAAATACTAAAAAGACGACGAGATATTAGGAACGAGCACAGCTAGCCTCGTAGACTAAATAAAGGTTTCAATTCAGCAGGTTACCATTGATTGCCCAGATCGATATACACCTGATGGAGGCCGTAGGGCAAACGACCAAAACCTAGTGATAATAACAAAGATGAAGATTATAATCTGAATATAAATATTGTAAATAATGTAATTCAGACATAGATCCTTAATTGAATATCAGTTTTCATTTTGCCTTTTTCAGTTTAAAAATTGTTTTATTTCTTATTTTAAATAAAGAAAAACCTGATGTTTAAAGTATTTGATGAGGATGGCAGCCATATTAAATATGAGAAGCCCTGATCTAAAATAATTGTAATATGAATCTCCTTTGATTATTTTGTGCTCAAACATAAATAACTGTTTTGTTCTTTTATTCAAATAAAACATGTTGATGCCATTCAATTTTGAAACACTGGATCGTGTGTGACGCTTACAGAATTGAAATGAGGCCATTTTCTTTTTTCAGGAAAAATGAATAGAGCTGATAACTTTTCCGATGCAAAACTTGAGGAGATCCTGATAGCGCAACTTTAAAATTAAATCAACAGTACAAAAAATAAGGAAAAAAAGATTATATATACGTAGACATGGACAGTGGAACTGGAAGTATCTACGCCAGTAAGTTAAATAAATGATTACAAACAGAATTCCTAGTAGGTTATCTAGACCTATATAATGGATGTCGGGAGCATAAATATCAAAATGTTGGGATATCAACAGCAGAGATGAGAACAATAGAACTATTTTAAACAGTGTTAATAAAGATAACTTCTCATCCAGAAAATTCGAAATAATGTTTTTGTAATAATAAAAAAAATGTTGTCTGCGATAATCATACCGGTGGGAGATTTTTTCAACTTATAATATAATTGTGCCAGTTCGAATAAACTTTCTCGAGGAATCGCCTGCGGTGAAAATTATTTGAAAAGTAATACGGTTGCTCTATCAAACTGACAAAAATCCAAGATAGTAATTTAATCTTGCTGATAACTATGTTTCACAAGAATAGTATACAGTAGGGTTGAATAAGTGATGGTACACATGAAAATATATCATATTTTTATTTGTAACATATTAAATTAACAAAACGGGATTATATCTACTGTATCAGATTGCAAATTAAAAATGCATGCATATAAAACTAAATAATATTCCATGGTTAACAAAATATAGCTATATTTGAATTTTTAGTGGTTTAAAATGTGATCGTACAGCAGAACAAAAACATGTTTTCTCCATTTAATATATTGTAGCAAAGCCTTTATTAAATTGAACAGCAACCAATCACTTCCTGTAGTCTTGAATTAACGATTCGCATACTTTAGTAGGTATTTTGTACCATTTTTCTTGAGTAATTGTCTTTAGGTTTTTTTCAAAAACCGTCATAAATTCTCTATTGGATTCAAATCCGGCGACTGACTGGGCCGTTATAAGTTGTTAACGTTGTTATTAGCAAGCTAATTCTTCGTACTCTTAGAAGTATGCTTGGGATCATTGTCTTGCTGGAAGATCCAATCAGGAGGAAGCCCAAGATTCTCTACAGAAAGCGATAAATTTTCGCTTAGGATTTGTTGATATTTTCTGCATTCATTCTACCGTCTACAATTGCTAGTTTGCCAACACCTCGCATCGAAAAGCAGCCCAAACCATGATACTACCCACACCAAATTTGACAGTTGGTATGGAGTTCTTAGGTGCGTATGCTTCGACGTCTTTCTTCCATACATGATTCAGGAAATTCCGACCGAACAACTCAATTTTACTCTCATCTGCCCAAAGAACTCTTTCCCAATAAGAATTTTCCTTATCTTTATGCTCTGTTGCAAATTTCAACCTGGCATCTCTATGCCGTTTCAGAAGAAGTGCTGTCTTTCTTGGGGAGCGCGACTTTCTACCGTCTCTGCGTAGTTTATTAGTAATCGTTTACATAGTTACGTTAACTCCAGATAAGCTTAGTTCATTCTGAAGGTCTTGTCTGATGGCCATTGGTTTTTTGGGGCCTGTCGCATCAACTTTCTTCCTAATTTGGGAGAGATCTTCCTGGGAGCACTGGGTCTGCCTTTGTTCTCAACAGTATTACGTCTTTTAAATATTGCGATAAATGAACCAATTGTAGAAAAATATATGTTCGTGTCACTGGAGATGTTTCTGTAAATTTTTCCATTGTTCCATAGCTTTATAATTAGCTCTTTTCGAACACAAGTCATTTCCTTACGTCTAGCGATTATCATCACTGAACAGTGACTGCAGAATGATCCAATTTTGAACTGAATGTTGCAATAGAGTTACTGAGAATATTCTAGAACATTTTAGAATCTTCTACTTTGAAGTACAACCAAAAACTATCGTATTATAATGCAAAACACTTTTTCTACTATTGGAAATATAAAAATTTCCATACCTTACACTTATTGATGAATTTCTAATTTTAAATTGCTGATTCTGATTCTATGCCCCAAAATACATGTATAACATTGTTATTCGAGGTTTTCATTCGCTATGAGTGAGAATAACCGGCATTTGTTTACTATATGATCACTTATTCAACCCTACTCTATGTTGCCATTTCGATTTCCATTGCAAGTTATCTCATTCGTATTGATCCAAGACTAGGGATGAATCAGAAATAAAAAAGATGAGATTTCTCTGAAAAAATAATAAAGAAGAGAGAGATTGGAGAGATTGACGCTAACAGGGTAACATCGTCCTTGGCTTTTTTATCTTGTGTACAAGAATTTAATTACTACCTTGCTGAATGCTTCCTTTATGGTGATAGATATGATGACTACATTCATGGCCAACGTTCAAGTTCAGAACTCGAAGCTTCCGGTCTCACCAAAACCTGCTCCCGTCATCGATCTTCTATTGCCGTTTGGCTTTGTAAGAATTGGTTGAAGATAAAAGACAATCAGTGTAGACGAAAGTGCCGATGCCGTGAATTTGTTTAAAGTGCAGCTCAACCTGCCGAGAAGTGAAGAAAGACAAACATGATTTCATGACCTTCTTCTGCGACACATATAGAATGAGACATGCAGAAACCAGTTATGAAACTAAAACGGACTGCCGACGACATGTCATTATGGATTTTACTGCAAGTTGTCACATTCATACTGACGCAGGACTAGGGGATTGATTAGTAAACGACAGCTGAGATTTCATGGGAAAATAATAAAGGAATGTCTGGAGAGAATTGGCACTCGCAAGACATATAGAAGACAGAATGGAATAAGGAAAGAAGTGGGCTAACACCAAAGATGAACTGAATGCAAGGATTATTTATGGCAGCATTCACCAACTGTTTCAGGAGAGTTCGAAATCGTCTAGAGACGGTGACGATTTTATTGAATAAATGTACTCTTTATTATTTCAATATATTTTTGTGTAATTTTGGTAAATGTATCTGTTAAAATGAAATTATTTTCATTTTTGTGTAATTTCGACGACAATTTACCTATCGCACGCTGGCCAATATATTGGGAAAATGATGCTGATCTTGAAGATAGAGTAGGCAAAAGCTATGAGCTACTTAAAAAAAACTGATTAAAATTGATTAAAACCCCATATTTTTAGATTAATATTCGCATTTCTCTTTTGATTTTTCTTTTAAGTATATTTGTGATCATGGCTCTCCACAATTTCTTGTCTTTTATAGCTTTTACTAAATATTTTGTTATCTGTCCTAAAACTTTGTTCAATCATTTGATTACTCAAGTTCGCTAGATAGGTTATGGATTGTTTACACAGGGACACATAAACGTAACACCAGGTAAAGATTATTGAAATTTCTAAGTCACATAATGTGAAAAGAATGCTTGATACTCATAGGACAGATTAAAAGAATGTGGCACTTAACCTAATTAGAGAACTTAAATCAATGGCTGTCAAAGGAAGGTCTATATGTGGCATCCGTCGTTCCCATGAGACCACAGATCTGCACTGAAAAATTTATGTCTAAGCTGCTGATGGCAGAGCAGCATATGTTACGACTCTACAGGCCCATACAAGAGTGACAGTCTCGACTGCAATCAATGCATGTTAAGACGCTTTCCTCCACCGATATCGATGTGTTGTTTTCCTTCTTGCGAGCACGCTTCACCGGGGAGGCAAGTATTCGTTTCGTCTCTCTTTGTCCCCAGTCCTTGGTGTAAATCGCGTCTCCAACGTGGACCATCGTTGACGGCATCTTTCCATCTCTTCATGTCTATGTCCATCGCCCTCTATGTCATTTGAAGCGAAACTGAGGTAGCCCTCTTGCCCTAAAACCGGTGGCAATTTCCCCATACGGAAGGTCCTTTGGAATCCTCCTATCACTAGACTGTTGCTTCCCGTGTTTCGCCGTCGCAGTGAAGCGATGTTGGAGTATCCTCTAAAGGGCGCAGGCTTTGGCAGAAAGGAAGGTATGGAAGACAAAATTTATTAAGAACTACACAAGACATGAAATTGTGGAGAGTCGTGATCGCCCAAGTCGTGAAGAGACCCGGGACCTAGGAGAAGGCAGGTAAAGGCAGGTTTGGTTTGGTTTGGTTTGTTTTACAGCACATCAAACTCAATGGGTCATTTAATGCACCCATGTTTTTTTTTCATTTTTTTCCTGGTAATATTTTTGGTTTGGTTTGTTTTGTTTTACAGCATATCAACCTCAATAGGTCATTTAATACCGACAACTTTTCTTTTTTTCCTGTTTATATTTTTGTTTTGTTAAAAATCCATTTCTATTAATATTTTTTTCTCAAAAATGTATAGCTGGTAATATTATTTTTTTTTTCAAAAACGTATAGCTGGTAATACTATTTTTTCAAAAACGTACAGCTGGCAACATTATTTTTTCAAAAACGTATTATCAGAGGCTTTGCAGTTGGACGTAGTTTATCGTCTTACCCAGGACGCCGATGTAGTTCATCGTCATCGGCTTTGGCTAAGTTTTTTTTCCATGGAAAATTCGACTCTTGTCTGTTGCTGATCGGGGCGCAACTGCTTTTGAACATAATACGAAGTAAATTCATTTAAATTATAATTTTCCAGATTGAAAATGTGTTGACTGAACCAAATGAAACGTCTTGGGTTTTAGTTTTATTTCTGATTTTGTCGTTGCTCGCACTCAATTAAATATAAAAAAATCATCGATTTTTTTCCTCGGGAATTGTTACTGACACTCTGCCTATCCGTCTGTCATCTTCATCTCCGTATCGTCCTACTTTGAAATGAGTTATCCGTTTGTGAATTATTGATTTCTTCAGGCGATTGGCGCCATAAAATAATCTCAAAGCACAAAAATGTCCCCAGTCTCAAAACTACGTTTGCCATAAATTTGATGACAGTTCTTGCTTTAATTGTAACTGGATTCATGCAAGCCTATATAGAGTGTTTTTTTTTTTGTTATTTTTAACCAGTGTACGCTGCAATCAATTATCTAGAAGTACTACAAGGTTCATATAGTTTATAACAAGTAAATTCAAGTCTACTTTGCTATAAAGACGAGATTTTAAATACCCATCATGATCTCAGTCTGTTCATATCTATCTATCTATCTATCTATCTATCTATCTATCTATGTCTGCTCATATCTATTAATTTATCTATCTTTCTATCTATCTATCTCTGTCTGCTCATATATATATATATATATATATATATATATATATATATATATATATATATATCAGTCTGTTCATATATATATATATATCAGTCTGTAAATATATATATATATATATATATATATATATATATCAGTCTGTTCATTTCTATCTATGTATCTATCTATCTATCTATCTATCAGTCTGCTGATATTTATCTGTTTCGATGTCAGCCTGCTCATATCTATCTATCTATCTATATCTATCTATCTATATCTATCTATCTATCTATCTATCTATATCTATCTATGTCTGTCATATCTATTTATTTATATATCTATCTTTCTATCTATCTTCCTCAGTCTGCTCATATATATATATATATATATATATATATATATATATATATATATATATATATATATATATATATATCAGTCTGTTCATATATATATATATATATATATATATATATATATATATATATATATATACATCAGTCTATTCATTTCTATCTATCTATCTCAGTCTGCTGATATTTATCTGTTTCGATGTCAGCCTGCTCATATCTATCTATCTATCTATCTATCTATCTATCTATCTATCTATCTATCCTAGTAGAATCTTCTTATTTTGGATATATGCTTCAAGAATACCGTTGTATCTTTTATCAACGTTCTGTTTTTTTTTTCCATTTCACCTACTCCCCATTCCAATATCCATTCACACGTACATCTTAGAAGATTTTGTTTTACATTAGTTTAGGACTTTTTCCTTGTTCTTTTTTTTGTATTCTCAAAAGTACTCAATGATGGGAGGAATTTATTGATGAGTTACACAAACGTGTTTCTTCGAGTAATTTTGGTAGATTGGTCAACGTAGAATAGATATCAGTTCCGAATGAGAAGTCAGAGAATCGAATTCAATTCCGGTCAATTTTGAATTCATTTACGTGCAAATACCGTCGGGAAAAGTACAAATATATTCTTCTCCTTTCAGTTATGGATTAAATAGTAGCAAATGATTATTGGTCTTCTCAAAAAAACAAAAATAGTGCAATATTCACAGGCAAATAATTATTCTTAAAACAAGAATTTGTTTCGCCTTTGAAATTGATGTCTTTCACTCACTATAAAGAAACATTTTCATCATCGCTCAGCATGGCTGATGCTAGCCTCCAAAAGATCAAATCATTGCGCCGTTTTGCTCTCACATTTTCCTCTGACATGAAGTGGAATATTTATATTGAATCAATTGCTTGATTTGCGGCGAGGCATGTGGGTACACTGTGTCGTTTGAACCAGTTTTCCTAATCAGAATCCAACTTCCTTATTTTCATAGCAGTTGTACCAATGAGATCTGTTTCTAGGAGCCTGGACTACATTAATCTAAGCATACTTCCAGTGGTGCCACTACGACTCATTTTTGAATTGTTGCTACACTCTTCCAATTTTGCTTCTCTGCCTTCGACAATCTCCAATTATTTAAATGCATTGCCATCTTCTGTCTTCCTAAAACCTGTTCGTTTATTGTCTTTTACCCTTCGTAATTCTTGAAATCCTCTTTCCCTCCCAGTAACTACTTGAATTTTAGTCGCATTATCGCCTTCCGTGCGGCGAAATGAATATAAAAAAAAAAAAAAAAAAAAAAAAAAAAAAACAAACAAAGACATAATCAACAAAGTATTTATAAACGATAGAGTAAAATTCAGGTCAGGTAATTTCAGAAGTCATGAAATTGTTTCTTAATAATATCGACTCTGTTTCGGGAAAAAATACTATGACGGCTTCAGAAAATTCAAACTACTTTTCACGAGTGGAGAAGTCATTTTTGTTTAATATAGGCTGTATGTCTTTTAATTTGTCAAAGATAACTGTCTTTTGTGCAAATTGAAATGGGAATTTTAAACTTGCGATAACAGGATGTTTTTTTAAGTTTTTCATCGGGATTTTATCAAATGAAATCAACTCTATCCATTTTTGTGGAAAAAGAAAATGGCGTCATTTCAACTCTGCAAATGTCACACACAATCCAATGTATTAAAACTAAATCTTACCAATATATTTTTTATATGAGTAATATAAAATGATCAAAAATAAAAGAACAAAACACATATTTATATTTGAACACCGAATAATCAAATGAAATTACCTGCATTTTTCTTGTTACAATGATTTTTGGTCAGGGATTTTTATATTTAATATGACTACCGTCCTCATCAAATAATTTAAACAATTTCGTGTTTATTTGTTTTTAAGTGCCAAATATTTTTTTTTTAAATTGAAAAACAAGGGAAATGAAAACTGATAATCAATTAAAAACCTTATTTCTGTCTGAATTTCATTATTTACCCAATTTATATTCAGATTATTTTTCTTACTTTTGTTGTTGTCATCACAGCTTTACGGACGTTTTGCGCTTTTGTTTTTCTCAGGTTTATATCGATATTCGTAACCGTCAGTGAATTTGGGACTGCTCATTATTTAAATAAGCAGTTAACTGTTCTCGTTCCACTGTTCATGTCTCGTGATATCTCGTCTAATTGTTATTTTTAGTACAGCTCAGTTATTGCTCAGCTTGATTCCACTCAGTCAGATTGTCAGATTGAACTCACAATATGTCACCAGTCATGAACTATCATTTTCATCCACTAAGTTATCCTTCCGGATGACCATTTTAGCCACACTGAGGAGTTATGATACAGCGAAAGTGTCTGTCTGTGGATGACTATTTAGGCTCCCAAAATAATTCAATTGAGCTCTCGGAGAGGAAGGAGTGATTATATAAACAGTACCTGCTGCTACTGCTGCTACTGCTGCTAATGCAATAATCTTCAACTAGAATCAAGAACTCCTAGCGACTGACGTTTTTCGCATAGTAAAAACGTTAAAATTTCCGTTACTCCCTGCCATGCGACGATAACTTGGGGGCGGGTAGAATCTCTAATCTGCCAAATAAGCTTTCGATCCCAGCTTGAAGCAATCGGATGTCTAGTTACACTCATGAGCTGTGATACAGCGAAACAGTCTGTCTGTGAATGACTATATATATATATATATATATATATATATATATATGTGTCCGAGAAATTTTCACATAAAATATTAGTCCTCCGACAGGATTCGAACCTGTATCCCATACGGAACCGTCATTTATCTTGACGTGCCTGAACCGATTGGGCTACAGAGGAGCGTTCGGTTAAACTTCAATCTTTCATGAATTTCTCACGTACATTCATATCTGCTCAAAGCGCATCCAAATGTAAACAAATGACGTCACATATGAAATGGCCAAAGTCCGACAAATATTTTAAGACATTTAAGCAGAAAAAAAGAATGTATGAGCATAAAAATGTCTTAAAAAAATTGTCAGACTTTGTCTTTATCTGTGATCGTTGTGACGATTCTTTTCAAAGTTAGTTCTTCCTTGGTAGCGGTTATTTCTCTAGCTTGCTCGGTTTTCAAGAGCAATTTTGAACCCCTCTATAGGGATATTTTCAACATTTAAATTATATTTAAGTTTATACTTGAAGCGTAACCAAGGACGGCCTACGTAACGTAACGCTTACCATGAAAAAGTTGACATATGATATATATATATATATATATATATATATATATATATATATATATATCATACATTATAAAACCCAGGTTGTGTGTGTGTGTGTGTTTGTGTCTGTACGTTTATATATGGGATCGGATTTCCTACATTTTCAACCGATTTCAACAAAACTTCACAGGACTACGTAAAATTATCTTGCGGTGATTCTGACAGCGCCAAAAAATTGGAAAAACACAAATGTTTTTGCACGAAATCAATTTGAAAACACGATTAAGAGGCATCGCGAAAATGAAAGGGGGACAAATCATATCGAGTTATACTTATTATGAAACCCAGGTTGTGTGTGTGTGTGTGTGTGTGTTTTTTTATGTATGGGATCAGATTTCAACAGAACTTCATTTTTTTTGGCAGGTAGCGTTTCTTATTGTCTTGCACACTTTTTTTTTTATTTTTACATTCAGAATGCTTTAAAAATTCCATTTACAAGACAATTGTTTATAATAAAATTCTATTCAATCGGTAGACTCATAACGATTGAAAACAATGTTTTTGTTTGAGTTTGGGTTTGACCAATTCGTAAACACAAAAAACAAAAAAAAAACTAATTAAGACATGCGTGTCCGTCAACCATAAACAATAATCTTTGTCAATTTTATTTTTCAGTCTTTATGATGGTCGATACTTGATCTATCTCTTATAGTTACATCCCCGGCAACGCCGGGTTTCTCTCTCTCTCTCTTCTCTCTCTCTCTCTCTCTCTATATATATATATATATATATATATATATATATATATATATAGTTCGCGATTAAGCCCTATTCAATTTATTATACGGGTACAAGAAAAACTGAATGAAACGCTTAATCACAATATCGGTAGTTTTTAATGAATGAGGGATTGCCGGCCAAATTCACAATATATATATATATATATATATATGTATATATATATATATATATATGTGTGTGTGTTTTATTGAAAAATAAGGATGATATTTTGAAAACATAAATACTTAATAAAAGTAAATAAAATGTTCATGTGTAATTATACTTTTAAAAAGTTGTTCCTATGTTGCTTGACTTTTTTCTTTCACTCTGTATATATATATATATATATATATATATATATACGCACACACATATATATATTCAAATATATATGTATTCATATATATATATATATATATATATATATATATATATGATATTTTTGAAAACAAAATACTTAATAAGAAGTAAATAAAATGTTCATGTGTAAATATATTTTAATAACTTGTTCCTATCTTGCTATACTTTTTTTCCCTCTGTATATATATATATATATATATATATATATATATATATATATATAATATAATATAATATAATATAATTTAATTGATGTAAAATATTTTTCGCTACACAGTTCTAACCATGTTTCAAAATTGGAAGCGAATTTTGGAGTAACTTACTTTTAAATTTCCTTGGTTTTAAAGGCACGGCAAAAATCATAATTCACGTTTCCAAGGATACAGAGAAATCCACTTCCACTGGACAAGGGGTGTTTGCATGTTCATTATCGCTGTGTTTTGATGTATCAATTATTAGTTACGTTTTGGTAGGGGTAGGGATGTATTTTTCAATGAAATCTGACATCCATTAAATGCATGTCGTATGGATTTTTTTTTAGATTTATTGTTAACGGCAAAAATTCTTACGGCATTTTTTTCTATTTGTATACTTAAAGATTTTTTGGAGGTGTTTAGGTTAGAATACGTTTTATTTAACTACGATTAAAAAAATTCTTTTAATATACTATATTTCATTTTAAAACAAGAAAATGTATTAGAATCACTTACACTGTGTAAAATTATATTCACATCAAGTATAAGTATGTATATTACTAGGTCACAATTTTTTTTATTATATAAGTAAAATTTTTGACAATGACAGCAAAAATAGCTAATTAATTTCTTTGATTTAGTAAACTTTTTTTTAATATATTTTATATAAATCCAGTAATATATAGTTTCTCATGTAAGTACAAAGGACATGGGTCATTCAATGGCTTACATCCTCTAGCTTTTCATATTAATTTCATTTTACTGTAAGTGTTTCATTGATTCTTTTAAGTGCTTGGAATACTTTGAGAGAGGTGTTTAGGTTAGAATACGTTTTATTTAACTACAATTTAAATACAACATTAAAATATTTTCACTGTTAATTTTAATAGACTATATTTCTTTTAAAAATAAGTAAATGTATTAGAATTACTTACAATAAGTAAAATTGTTTTTCCATATAAAGTATAAGTATGTATATTACCAGGTCACAATATTTAAAAATTTTATATTTAAATATTATTTAAGTAAAATTTATGACAATTACGGTAAAAATAGCTAATTAATTTCTCTGATTTAGTAAAATTAATTATATATAATATATATATATATATATATATATATATATATATATATATATATATATATATATATATATATATATATATATATATATATATATATATAATTACGTGAATCATTCATACGAAAAACAAATATAGAAGTTAATGATTTAAATGGCGAGAATACATCGTCGCAAACAATTTTAATAAAGTACACTAACCCTGAACCTGTATATGAATGATATAATCCCTGTTTATAAATTCCAGTTTCATAAGGTCTTTTTAGTTTTTACAAGCTTTCGTCTGTTCCTACAGACATCCTCAGGTATGGAAATAGATTTGTTCTTGTTTTTTACTTCTCGGTAATAAGAGGACAACGAAAATATAGATGTAATCCGAAAGAATGTTTTTAGAAATGTGTTATTGTTTTGGAACGTGCGGTCGCAACGCTGAGTTTGGATTTTGAATTTTAAGATTGTGCGTTTTTGTACTAATATGGTAATAGGAGAATTCTATTGTACTGGTAGGTTTTTGAAGTCAGTGGCATGAACTATATTGTTCAATAATTACAGGATTGTCACACTTATTATCCGAAAGTTGCACGTTGGATCAGTTATTTTAATTTCAAGTATAGGTGCAGTTCAATTTATAATTACACGAATCATTCATACGAAAAACAAATATAGAAGTTAATGATTTAAATTCATATATATATATATATATATATATATATATAATTGCATATGAAAGAAACTCAATAGTATCCCAATTTTATGGACATTTTGCTCCTGGTGATGAATCCCCTTGGTTTTGTCAATACTACGGGATCTGGTATACGAGGACTCTAGAACCTTGAGGTGATATGAGAAGTGGGACCTAGATAAAATCAAAAACGGTCCGCACTAAAATAAGACACACAATTCCTGCTATTTGTTACATGCTTATATATATATATATATATATATATATATATATATATATATATATATATATATATATATATATATATATATATACGATTCTAATATAATGTTCATACACTGTTGTTCTTCTGAATCTTTCCTCACTGCGGATATACTGTCTCTCTGTGAGACAAACCTTGTCTCATCTATCCCCTCTTCTGATCTCTCGATCCCCGGCTATCTTCCTCTTCTCAGAAAAGACTCTCTAACCCACATGCAGGGTTTTGGTTTCTACGTCAAGGACCATCTCCCTCTGGCCATAGAGTTCTCTTTCGAATCGCCAGACCAGTCAAAACATGTGTCTCCGACTTTCTCTCCTCAATGCGGTAAGCTATCTCTTCTTCCTTTACCGCTCTCCATCCTCTCAAGGCTGTGAGATACTCGATAGCATCTCTGACAGCATAGACAAGGAGTTCTCCCCCCACCCGTTTGCTCACATTTTTGTGTTTGGTAACTTTAACGCCCATCACACCTTGTGGCTTAAGAATGCTCCTACTGACCACGCAGGCATTCAAACGCTCAATTTTTCAATCTCCCATTCCCTCACACAGATAGTTAAATTCCCAACTCGTTTTGCCTTCAACCGGGAAGGTAAAGCCTCTCTACTCGACCTGTGCTTTACCTCCATCCCCGAATCCTGCAGTGCCTCGCAACTCTGCCCTCTTGGTAACTCTGACCATGCAGTAGTATCAATTAATATCTCCTTTAACTCCACCCTCTATAAAGAAACTCCTACCACTAGAACGTCGTTATACTATCAACGAGGTGACTGGGACGCGTTCCGTGATTTCTTCCGCGATGTCCCCTGGGATGGAGTCTTTAAGCTCCCCGTCCAAGTATGTGCCTCTGAGGTCTCTTCCTGGGTTAAAGCTGGAATCGACGCTTTCATCCCATCAAGGAAATATAGCGTCAAGTCGCGCTCCTCCCCCTGGTTCTCGGCTGTTTGCTCAGCCGCCATCGCCCATAGGAACCACTACTTCCACCTATACCGTAGCGACATGTCTGACTGCAATAGACGTCTCTTTGCCTCCGCCCGTAACGAATGTAATCGTGTCCTCAACGATGCTAAGTCACTATTTGCGGCTCGAATGAAGGAACGTATTGCATCTCGCAAATTTGGCTCCAAAGAGCGTATTGAACAATTGCAAACCGTCTATATCTCCTTTATTCAACCAGTTCGAAGTCCTGACATCCTCTACTGACAAGGCTGAATGCTTTGCTCGGAAATTTTCATTCAACTCGATGCTCGACTCTTCCGGTGTACCCATAAACGACATCCCTCTTAGAACTGAGGCAATATTGAGTGGGTTAAACATAACCCCGTCTTTGGTACTGGGCGTTATCTCTAATTTAGATCTCAACAAAGCTAGTAGTGGAGACGGGATACCAGCCATTGTCTTGAAGAAATGTGCGCCTGAACTGGCGCCCGCCCTTTCTAAACTATACAACTACTGCCTCAAGGAATCTTGTTTTCCTGACTGCTGGAAGTCCTCTTCGATCGTTCCTGTCTTTAAGAACTCCGGCGACCTCTCTGACCCTTCCAACTACCGTCCTATCAGTCTCCTTCCCCTCTTCGGCAAAGTCTTCGAAGCCCTGGTGGTTAACCACCTCACATCCCATAATCTGCTCTCAGACAAGCAATATGGTTTCCGCTTTGCCCGATCTACAGCCGATGTGCTTAGGGCCATCACTGAAACAGTCTACCGAGCTCTCCAAAATAACGGGGAAGCCCGAGCCGTGGCACTAGACATCTCCAAAGCATTTGATAGGGTTTGGCATGCCGGCCTTCGCAAGCTCCAGGATTATGGCATTTCGGGTCGATTATATAACCTAATACGATCATTCCTGTCAAACCGTAAATTGAAGGTCGTTCTCAATGGATTCTCCTCCAGTTCCTATCCCACGAACGCAGGTGTTCCTCAAGGCTCCATCCTAGGTCCCACTCTATTCCTTACCTACATAAACGACCTTCATGACGCAATAACTTCCCAAGTTGGCATCTACGCGGATGATACCACAATTTATTCCTGCCTCAAAAACAAATCTAGTCTCGTTGACAAAACTCGCATGGCCGTGCGTCCCGAAAAGGACCTCCAATCGATTGTGAACTGGGGCATGAATTGGCTGGTCAACTTCAACGCTTCGAAGACAAAACTGCTCTCTATTAATCACCACAGAGATCCTTCCCTTCCCTCCATTAGAATGTCTGACGCTCAACTTCTCGAGAGCAACTCTCTGCGGCTTCTCGGTCTCACGTTGACTGCTGACCTGAGATGGAATAAATACATTGAGTCAATTGCCTCGTCCACTGCAAGGAAAGTTGGCTCCCTGAGCCGCGCTAGGAAGTTTTTCTCCCCGGAGTCGATCCTCCAGATCTACAAATCCACAATTCGCCCTTGCTGCCATATATGGTCTGGTGCCCCTTCTGTCCGCCTCGGGGTTCTTGATAGGCTCCAGAGGCGGATATGCAATTTGGTTGGCCCTGCCCTGGCGTCTCGTCTACAGTCACTTTCTCACAGACGCGCCGTCGCCTCCCTCTGTCTGTTCTACAAATACTTTCATGGAAATTGCTCCGAGGAGCTGCATTCGCTGGTTCCCAGACGTCATGAGTTCCAGCGCCCTACGAGGCTGGCATCCCGCTCTCACCCCTCCACTGTCGAAACTCCTAAATGTAGCCGTCTCTTCTACTCTAATAGCTTCATGTCTCGCACGTCTCGCCAGTGGAACTCCCTTCCCTATTCCAGTTTCCCTGAGAGCTATAATCTCCAGTTATTCAAGTGTAATGTCAATCGACATCTCCAGTTGCCTTGATCTATCCACTACCATCATCCTTTCTTCTATCACTCCTATCTGATCTTGCTCTAAATTTTCTGTAACCCCTTGCGTCCTAGTGGCTTCCCGCCTTGCTTGGGGTGAAATGCTTAAAAAAATATATATATATATATATATACACGTGTGTAGAAACACTGGTATATATAAAACTTATATTGCTAAAATCTACAAAGGCCAGTCAAATGTATTATCCGTTGTTTTCTAAGGACATCGCATCAGATATCAATGAAGCACATCAAAATGAAAACAGTCTGCGGATTCCAAATCTTGTTTTCAATATAGACGCTTTTCTTTTTAACAGTGGTACGAAGGTCCGTACAAAAAAAAAACGAACGACCTATTATTCTTTAATTCCACGAAGTGTAAATATAGGGACCAATAAATCATAAAAATACTGAACACTAGATTCCGAATCTAGTTTTTTAAATAGAAGGGAATCTTCGTAATCGTCTTAAGAGAGTAGATAAAAAGTAATGTCTATAGTTCTATAATTATAAGATATCTAATAGTAAAAACACAAAATTGAATGCTAAAATGGACGCACAGGTTTCATGACTTCTCATCGTCTCTTTAATATAAACCCTGTTCTTCTCAATGGATGTATGAAACACGTTCAAACATTAATATCGGTTCTTTGGTCATTACAATAGAATTGATATTGGAAACAGACAAAAGCTGTCAAAATGACGAAAAATCTTTATATTTCGAATCTGCTCATCATCATATGGTAAAAAAAAAACTCTCAATTAAGTTTCCACCTTAAAATGAAGTCACGCATTTTGTTGCGGGCTTCCACAAGTTTTGATGAGATTTTATGAGCTGATGGTATTCGTGTAAATCCAAAGATATAGTAATTGAAAATGTTAGCAAACATACTGACAGGACATTTTACAAAAAGAAAAATAAGAAATCAAATGAAATATGAACAGTTCAAAGCAACCTTCATTGTCTTTAGTTGTGTACGCACATTTTTTCGGAAGCGAAAAGAATACGTCTTTTCATTATGGAAAGTCACCGAGAAAAAGTATGTTTCTTTCAAATCTCGCGCCGCCATTAATTATCGTCAGGTGGCGGTAATTCAAAATCTCACCTCCTGTGATTATCATCGGGGGTGGTAATTCAACAATGTATATCTCGGGAAGCGCCTTGGTTAATTTCTTGAACAGGTGATAATTTCACCTTAGACGTCATTATCATTGGACAAACCCTGTCATATGAAAGCCTAATCGTATATGGAGTTTTTCAACAGTCTCCGATACCATTCAGTACAGATATTTGAACGAAAACTAGACTTTACGAGACTGCAAAGACTACCACAGGTTAGTTAAAGTCGGTCACACGGTTTTGAATAGATTTATAAATATATATCATGTGTAATGAGGGCATCAACATGTTTTAACTTCAGAGTCTGTCTATATTTCTGAGATGAGGTATTATGTACAGTATTTACATTAGTCGGACTATTGTCCTCATCTTTGTCGCCATATTTGTCACAACGTTTCGGCCATTGTACGCTCCGGCCTTCTTCCAGTGGTTGGAATTTCGAACTGAACCCTTTATTTCGCTTTCACGTGCCATGGATGTCAGTTATCAGTTATCTCCAGCTAATTTTCCCTCTGAAAGTTCTCCACTGCCTTAACCAGGTATTGAACTCATCTTCTTTGGGTCTGTCACTAACCAACGCCTTTATCCACTGTGCCATGTGTCCTTGAGGACATCTGGGTATGAACTTCTGAGTATTATAAACCTAATGTTTTCAGCATCATTTTTACCAGTGCTCATATTGCAATTTTGCTGTTATCATTGCATGTCTTTACCAGAGTTCATATTGCAACTTTGTTATCATTAAAAAAAAAAAAAACGCCATACAGCAACAATAGCAGAAACTGAAGAGTGTGTCTGCAGTAAAAAAAAAAAAAAAAAAATTATTACATGTAAAAATCAAAACAATATATTGAACCGAAGGAATGAAATGATTGGAGAAATACGGACACCTAAA
>CAHIKZ030000139.1:312500-327500 GCA_903632075.3 Acanthosepion pharaonis | reverse complement strand
AATCGGCGTCTGACCGGATGCTTTTCTTTTCGCGTTGCAGCATACGATCGTCTGTTTTCGCTTGCTAGTGACTGTTGTCTTATGGCGGGCAAACGTTCTATGTTCTGTCATCTTTTATCTAAAAAAAAAACAAACTAAAAAACATTGAAGTCCTCAGTGTATGTCTTCACGCCTGTGATCTGCTTTTTCTGCATTATTTGATAAGGTTCTTATAAAATCTGCTTAACTTAGCTGATAATTGTTTAGACAATAACCGTCGAAACAATATCTATAACATATGAAACAATCGGACATGCACAGATGAAATACGTTATAACGACATGATATTTGAACTGTCGAAACAATATCTCTAACATGATTTAGATCTTTGTTTCAAGTCATGTGACACTAATATCGCTACAATCTTCCGATCTTTAAATCTGCTTCGTTAATATGTAACATTATGATCATGAATTGAAGGAAAATAATTTTAAGTTTACGGAATATAGTTAGAAAACAAATTATCTTGTTTTCTTCGAATAAATTGCCGACAAGAATTATTGGAAAGGCATAGTCTTTCTGAAATATCAAACAGTTCACCGACCTAAGTTGAATAAAAATAAGAGAAAATAAATCGCACAGATTTGAAAACAATTATGTCGTGTATCAGGATTATACATGGGAATATTTTTTGAATAAAAGATTAATTGGAAATCGGGTTTCAAATTGCAGTCGGTTTTGTTACATTTATTTAAACGGAAATGACCTTTCGAAAGTTATGAATCGACCTCCCTACCGACGGCGTATATATATATATATATATATATATATATATATATATATATATATATGTGTGTGTGTGTGTGTGTGTGTGAAAATATATAAAAAATAGGAAGGAACTGGTTAGGTAAATAATCCAAAGTCCCTTAGTATTTTAGTTATTATTTTTAAAAAAGAGTGCTCGATACAAAAGTAGAGCATAAATATAATTATTTATTTAAAAATATGATTCCAAATCGCGACATAAGAAGTCCCATGTTTCAAAACAAGAGCCGAAAACTTCAATATTCATATTTTTAAATAAATAATTATATATATATATATATATATATATATATATATATATATATATATATATATGTAGCAGATCGTCGACTTTTGACAGCCCATGTCAGCAGCGATCTTGGCGTAGCTCTGGCTTCCATCATTGTCAACTGTCTCTTTGACGGCGGCGACGAACTCGTCGTTACTAATGGCCGAAGAACGAATGTTGTGGCCCTTTCGATTGGCAGTAAACTCGTCCTTGTTCTCACATGCATTCCACTTCCGCCAAATGTCCATGACCATGGTCCTCTTGAACCCAAACCAGGCCATCACTTCCGCAGGCTTCTTCCCGACGCAAAAAGAAGCCACTACAGCTGCTCTGCGCTCATATTCCATCCTGGAAAAGGGTAGAGAGAAAAACATTATTTAGTCGTCAAACTGTCGGGTATCTGCATAGACAACTTTTGTTTTTATTGCCTATTTCGTTTTTTTTTGTCCAGTATAAGATTTGGCTGCAACACCCTGTATATATATATATATATATATATATATATATATATATATATATATATATATATATATATATATGTGTGTGTGTGTGTGTGTGTGTGTGTGTGTGTGTGTGTGTGTATTACAGGTAATAATCCTTGTGTTAAATAATGCTAGTGGATCCTAATAATGAAAAAAAATAACAGAATGACACACAAAAAGAGCTCAATATATTTATTATAACAGAGCACAACAGAGAAGCCAAAATAACCGCAAGAGCATAGTCTATTTCAGCTGCTGCCAAGTGCGTCAGTCTTATTCATCCAAGGCGCTGGGCTGTGTTCAGTGTCGGAACTAGAAATTACTCATTAAGTCATATTACATTTCTCTGTTGTGCAAATTAATATATATATATATATATATATATATATATATATATATATATATATATATATATATATAAATATAACTATACCGCCTCGAAAAATCTTCCTGACGATCCGCTTAGGTGAAACCTGGGTAGGTTAGTCTGGCTCACTAAGTTTGACTATATATATATATATATATATATATATATATATATATATATATATATATTGTAGACCTAAATGGAATGCCCGATTACCCTCGTTTTTCATTACACATCCAGAGAACAGGAAGCGTATTTGATAACTGATATCTCTAAGCTTTTATCTAACACAGTATTGATCTGTTTCGATATGCTTTACTTAGATGATTGGTTCTTGTTTAATGACCCAAGATTTAAAAAAAAATATCATGAAAGCTTATCATTATTCAGATGGGTTAGTGCTTCGGGCCATCCTATACTGCAGGCAAGTTGTGACCTTATGCAAGGCTGAACAAAGCACATTAATTAAACTGATCAGTATGGGCGTTGCATATCTTTGCTGATCAGTGAACAGAAGGTGCTTCCAATAAGACTTTTCATTAGGTATGTGTGCGGGACTATATACGTTAGTATTTGTACGTGTGTTGGTTCATGTTCATGTGTGCCGTGTACGTAGGGATGGAAAGAACAAAGTGATACACTAAGTATGAGAGAGGAAGCAAATAAAAAGGAGTTAAGAAAGGCAAAATGAAAGGGAAAAGGAAAACTGAAAATAGAAATAAATAAATAAATAAATAAATAAAGAAAGAAAGAAAGAAAGAAAGAAAGGGGACACAGATGAAACGAAGGAACATAAAGACTTGGAACATAAGTAAAACTAACGCAAGAGAGAAAGGGAGCGAAATTAAGAAGGTAATTAAAAAGAATGAGGAAGGAAAAGGCACTGAAATAACAAATCAAAGAACAAAAGAAAGAAAGAAAGAAAGAAAGAAAGAAAGAAAGAAAGAAAGAAAGAAAAAATATGGGAGACAAAACAATTATCCAACAAAGAAAGAAAGAAAACAGAAAGAAAGAAAAATATGGAAGACAAAAACAACTAATCCAAAAAAGAAAGAAAGAAAACAGAAAGAAAGTCTAATATGGAAGACAAAACCAACTAACCCAAAAAAGAAAGAAAGTAAACAGAAAGAAAGAATGAAACTATATGAAAGACATAAACAACTATGCAAAAAAGAAACAAAGAAACAGAAAGAAAGGAAAAAAAAAATATAAAAGACAAAACAAGCATCCAAACAAGAAAGAAAGAAAACAGAAAAAAAGAAAAATTATGGAAGACAAAACAACTATCCAAAAAAGAAAGTAAGAAAACAGAAAAAAGAAAGAAAAAAGAAAGAAAAAAATATGGAAGGCAAAACAACTAATCCAAGAAAGAAAGAAAACAGAAAAAAAGAAAAATTATGGAAAACAAAACAACTATCCAAAAAAGAAAGAAAGAAAACTGAAAAAAGAAAGAAAGAAATATGGAATACAAAAACAAATAACAAAAGAAAGAAAGAAAGGAAAAGAAAGAAAGAGATATGGAACACAAAAACAACTAATGAAAGAAAGGCAGGAACAAAGTAATATGCATAGAAAGGAAAAAGAAAAAAAAAGAAAGCTCGGTGAATGTGTCGAAAATAACGTATGATTAGAATATGACGAAAAAGGCAAAAAAAACAAGAAGAAAAGTAGGAAGAAAGAAAAGTAGAGAAATTAAATAAATAAATACATAAACAAAGGAAAAGGAAGGAATGAAAAAAGAAAAGTAATAATCGAAGTCAAAACAATAGTCGTGAAAGTAAATTCGAAATTTGCGTCATCAGCAAAATTGCAAAATCTTATAAGGAAAAAAAAAACATTGCTCCGAAGAATTTTACAATCGAAAAGAAAAAGAAGAAAAAAATTAGATATAAAATACACGAAAAGCTAATCATTGGAAGAAAAAAGAAAAACGTATATCGTAAACAGAAATAACTAAGCAAAAAAGAAAGAAAAGAAAGAAAGATGAACGGAAATAAAAATACAAAACTGAAGGAAAAAAGGTCGAAATTCAAATATGAATTACAAATTGAGAAAAGAAAGAAAAGAAAGGAAATAAGGAAGCAACAACGGAAGAGAAAAGAAACAAAGAATGAAAGAAGTATATAAAGAAAGAAAAAGATGGAAAGAAAAATAAGTGAATCAAAATCGAGAAAAAAATAGAGAAAAGCATGAAAAAAAAAATGATTAAGGATACAAAAAACTGGCTGCGAAAAAAATCGAAAATTGCGAAAATCAGCAAAATGGCAAAACCATTTCAAGTTAAAAAAAAAATCCGCTCACGAAGAATCATACAAGCGAGAAGGGAAGAAAGGAAAGAAATTAGATATAAAATACCCCAAAAAACTAATCATTGAAAGAAAAAAGAAAGACGTATATGGAGAAAAAAAAAACAAAAAAAACTAAGCAACGGAAGAAAAGAAAGAAAGATTAACAGAAATAAAGATAGAAAACTAGGAAAAAAGAAAAACTGAAAGAAAGAAGTTCGAAATTCACAAATGAATTAGAAATGGTGAAAAGAAAAAAAAAGAAAGAAAAAGAGAAGCAACCTATTAAGAGAAAAGAAACAAATAATGAAATAAATATATAATGAAAGAAAATGAGAAAAACGAAATCGTAAAAAGAAAAAAAAAATTGAAAAAGAGCTCGAAGAAAATGGAGCATTAGGGATACAAAAATTCATTAAAAGGAAAAAAAAATGGGGCGAAATATCGAAATTTGCTTCATCAGCAAAATGTCAAAAACATTTCAAAATGAAAAAAATAATTGCGCTCGGGAAGAATTTTACAATATTTTCTAAAAAAAAAACGGCCATTTCATATTTCAAAAGAAACGAAGACATAATTCATTTGCAAAAAGAAAAACTACTGTCATGTCAAATATCATTCTGTTGTTAGGTAATTTCAATCCACTGATGTTTTTTCTTGGTCATTCAATAAATACGTTAAAGTAGGGCGCCATCTTCAAATATAAGCACGGTCAACAGCGTAAATAAATCGATACAAATAAAATTAAATCGCTTTATTTATCTCATGTTATCGATTTAAAAATAAAATCTTGATATTATCTCTTTAATTGGAAGAAGAACATTCATGCAAGGAAAGCGTTTTGAATACTAATTATAGATGCCATTGAAATTATATTCTTTTTGAATGCGCTTGCAACATAGCCATCTGCAAAACACAGACTATTCTTCTTTCAAATAAACAAGTTATTTCGCTATTAACCACAACAAAACAGTGAAAAATATTAAAATTTCAAATCTTTACAAATATAATGAACATTCTATATGCTGTGCTCTTTCAAGACGTGGGCGATCGTGACTCTCCACATCTTCACATTCTTTAGAAGCGTTTTCCCTTTGGCAAAACTTCCATCGCTCGTTTCCACATCTATTCACAAATTTTCGTCAAGTAGATAATCCGTTACCTTACCCCGTCTCTTTGCCCTCGATATGTCCTGTGAATGTTAAGTTTTCCAAGCCGTCTTTCCTCATTATGTGTCCAGAAAAATATCACCTGTCTATTGACGATTCTCAGCATAACTGTTCGTTTTGTTACCTTTTTCTTTATGATTTACTCGTTTCTTATTCGCCGTCCATTGAAGTCTCAGTATCCTTCTGTAGAGCCACATTTCTGCTGTCTTCAGTTTCCCCTTCATCTGTGGTGAGGGCATCTAGCATTCAATTTCATAATAGAGGATTGTGATCGCACAGCAATCAAGCATATTTTCTTTATCTCTACCGAAATTTTCCTTTTCCTTAGTACGTTGCTTAGATTTTGAAAAGCATCTTTGTCGGATGAACATTTTTGGAAGTCTTCCTCTGTTACTCCTGATTTTATGAACTTTGTGGAAGCCTCTGACACCTCAAATCATCTCTGTATTGCTTTTTGGCAAAGTAATCGAAGCTCTAATCAATGTCTAATTGTTTAAGCATCCTATTTTATTTGTTTTATGAACCTTCGCGCAGAACTCTTCATTGCCAATTCAAGAAAAGAAATTCGGATTACTAACACAGAAAATGTCTCATATCGAGAATATTTAACATTGAAAAACAAAAGAAAAATTTAATTATTTTTAATAATATGTGGAAATCTCCGCTTTTACCTGAAGACGGTCACGAGACGAGAAACCCGTGTAGTAAAATTATGGAAAATAAAGCATAATATTTTTTCTAAATAAATGCACATTACAACCAAAAACGTTTTCGGCACCTCTTTTCTCTTCTTTTTAATACACATACTTTTCTCTCGTTGGAACCACTACAACCTCTTTCTTTTATATATATATATATATATATATATATATATATATATATATATAGAGAGACAGAGACAAAGACAGAGAGAAAGTGAGAGAGAGTGACACTAAAGAGCAGTCTGATTTATATATGTGCGTTTGGATATTCTTTCCTTTTTAGATTGTGAATCAAATCTAATTATCATTGGAAGAAACCAAATAATGAATGAGGACCTTTAATAGAACAGAAAAGCAAGAGCCATTCCATACTCAGTTTCCAATTGAATAACATACACGCAATTTAGCGTGAAACGCTGGGTTTCCATTCAAACACGAAGAATTCTACCATTGTATTCAGCATATATTTTGTTTCGCTATGCTGAGTCTGGAACTTTATATATATATATATATATATATATATATATATATATATATATATATATATATATATATATTTCAAAAATTTCACCTGTAAAAGAAGACAATATATATAAAGACATTAGAGAAACTGTAATATTAGCCTACGCATTACGTCTAATGAGGATATTTTCAAGGAAAAATGAAATGAATTTATTGAAAACAAAGTGACTATTGGTAACAAACAAAATTTCCTTAGCAACTAGAAGAATTTAGAAAATGCTATTGTATTCATATTGTCAACTCAACATTACGTCGGTTATTTTCACGTGTAGAATTATTGTTTTTATTGTTGTGTTGACGATTTCAACCATTTTCTTTTGATTTCTTGATACAGTTGTGTAGGTTGGCTTGGGATAGTAGTAATTCTGTTAATTCTTGAAAAACCCTAGGGTAGATTAATATTTGGATAACTTTCAATGGCGGCACTCTCGAGGATTTTCCTTCTGAGTGAGTTATTTTCTTTTTTATGAGTGTAGCATTTTTAAAATTGTCGTTGAATTTATTTGTATGTATGACTAGTGCATTAGTTAAGTTGTTTTTTGTTAAGTCTCTTTTTTGCTCAAAGATGCTGTTTTTTTTAATTTTTGCTTGTTAGTGCAATATTGTGGGAGGCACGGTTTTGGCAATTTATTTTATAACTGTCTTCCCCAGAAATATTGCTATTAGTGTTTGAGGATCTGATTACATCCATAATGGTTTTGTAAATAATAATTTAGATAGGATAGGTTGTTCCGGATAGTGGCGATGACTATATATATTTCTACACGTGATAATACTTGACGTAATTTTCAGTTGACAATGTGAATACAATAGCGTTGTCTAAATTCTTCCACTTGCTAAGGACATTTTGTTTTTTGTTATTATTAGTTACTTTGATTAATAAATCAATTTTGTTTTTTGCCTTGAGAACTATTACTGTTTTCCTATTGTCATTTATGTTTATAAATATTGTCTTTTCTACAGGTTAATTCAAGAAAATTTTCATACATACATACATACATACATATATATATATATATATATATATATATATATATATATATATATATATATATATGTATATTTAAGCACATATTTTCATTCAAACAGGATTGGTCAAATTATTAATTTTCTTTTTTCAGATTGCGGGTTAATTTCTTGATAGACTTAGAGAACTCGTTAATAAAAATACCAGAATTTTCTTAACAATTAGATTTTATTTTCCAAAGTATTTTCAGTCTCTGGAGGTTAAGTTGCATGTTAGTATGTAGACGTGTTTCGGTAAATTGAAAAATTCCAACTGTTTTTAAAGTTTATGCAGCGTTAGATTTCAAAGCTCAAAGTTCACATTTTTTTTAAAACCCACAAATATAACAATTTATTCAAAGCATCCTGTATCTCTGTAACTGTGTCGTTGGTGGATGAGGCAACGAGAACGACATATCTTTTTATCTCCCGCGTTTTTGACCCTCTTTCTACTCTATGAAAGCGATAAAGCCAATATGTTACATGGGATTACTTTCAGTGAAATTATCTGAGCAAACGATCTTGAGAAGAAGGGCAAAAACAGGATTCAAGGTAACTGATGATTGCCGTTACATTTACATTTTCATCATTATGGCGTGTTGAAATGTGAAGCAGTATTTTTAAAGGTGATCCCTTATGGGTCTCTAAAAATATGTTTTCAAATACCTGACCCAGGTTATATATATATATATATATATATATATATATATATATATATATATATATATATATATATTTTTTACTTTTTAGTGGATGTCGAAATTTGAGTAGATTAAGAGCTTATTCATTACTTTGATCCACTATAATAAGATTAAAGTATAAAATAAATAAAAAAAAAACTGTTTAATAAATAAACAGATCGTCAACTTAAGTATGGGCATCCTCTAAAAATAAGGTTTAAGTAATAAAGTATATCAGATTAATTAATGAAACATCCTCAAGCAATATATATATATATATATATATATATATATATATATATATATATATATATATATATATGTCTGGTCCTTACACCCCTTTCTAACTACTACGTATTGTCATAAAAATAAATTTAAAATCATTCCTCTCTCTCTCTTCCCTCTCTAATTTCGACCATGTCTCACACACTATCTCTCATCACCCTCTATATCATCTTACCTCAACTTAATTCTACCCATCAAATGTGTAAAAATTATATGTAAATTTAAATTCATTTTTTCATTCTTCTTAGTGAAGTCTGATGATTCAGGGAAGAAGAAACTCCCTGGGGAAATAAATTATGACAATTGACCCTTAAAGTTGTTTGTCTTCATTATATATATATATATATATATATATATATATATATATATATATATATATATAAAGCGGACATTGAATCAACACCCACAGGAGAGTGTCTGTTTCAATATCCACTTTTATATTTAAATAAGTTAGAGCAAAACTTCAAAGGGTATGTTTTTTCAAATGCCAGGTGTAACACCAAAATTGTTCAATTGTTAGATTAATCTCTGTACCGTTGTATCTTCGAAATGATTAAAGATATCTTACCGCAATTCTCCGAGAAGAACAATGCACCTTACACGTCTTTGAAATGTCTGATCTGAAACTCCATGAGTGACTCACTCTACACCTTTCTGACCATAGCTCAATTAGATCTCATTTAAATATTCATGGAGACCTACCGGACACTAATCGTATCATAATTGTTGACAAAACAAATATAATAGCATCATCTACATGCAAAAAATGGCTAAAAATAATGGAAGACTTATTAATAAAAAAAAAAAAAACAACACTTAATAATACTAACTTTGAACATGGACACATATATCTTGACCGTGTTTTAAAAATTGAAAACATTTAAAAAAAAAAAAAACATACATACAATGAACTATTTCTTATTTAACAGTTAAAATATTTAAACCTTGAAAATGGCTAAATGCGTAGCCGAAAGCGCTCGGATAAAAAGAATATTCGGACATTTTTTATATAATTTATCATCCGAAAAGAAACAAATTATTAGATCGCATGAGAAATTGAATAAAAAACTAAAAAAAAAGCATATTGTCTGTCGTATTCAATGAAATGTGCATATATAGATACACACACACACACACACACACACACACACACATATATATATATATATATATATATATGCCGTTGGAGAATTATGAAAAGTAGAGGAATGGTAAACTTGATTTCTTTTCAGGCTAAAATTTGCGATGTTTATCAGAACAACCTGTTGTTTTTTATTTATCTGTTTATTATTTTATTTATTTATATATCGTATTTGATTACTGGATTTGCATGTATTATTCTGTTTTAGTGCAAAATGTTGCTGAAATATTTATAGAAAACAATCCAGACTTGGTATGGTAGTAGCTGCAGACTGCAATGTATCTTTGAAGATCTTCAAAAAGCTATAAAAAATACACGAACCTTGAAGTCGAAATCTAAAAAATGTGTCACATGGGAACATCAACCATCACCGTTGTAGTTGGAGCTCGCGGATTGGTTGAAAAAAGATTCCAGTAGACTAATTGAAGGGATTCTTGGAAGCCCATGCCTTAAAGAAGTACAAAAATTGTTCCCACAAGTACAACCCACACTTTACGAAGGGATTTGTCTATGTAAAATATATATTTTTTTTTTCCAGTGGAGAATGTCATGATACCATTTCTAACCTTAAGTCCCTGGGCGGGACCCGGAAAGAAATGAGTACACATCAGAAATCAAAGGAAATAATAATAATAATAATAATAATAATAATAATAATAGAATAACCAATATAAGTTAGTGACCATTTCGGCTGCATTTTGAAATGACATTTTGAAGGAACAATAAATGCCATCACGATCGTTCTCTTTCAGATTATGTTACTTTCTGAGTGTAATGTACAAAAGGGAAGTACATTGTAATTATTAATAGTGATTGTTCGTGTTTAGGTTTAACTACATGGAAAAAATCACTTCTGTTCTTATTATAAAGATATACGTATTCTTTTTTTCCTATTGGCAGATTTCTAATTCAATTTCTGTTCAAAAGGATGTTGCGCATCATGTCTCTCCACAATTCCTCGTCCTTAACAGATCTTAATACCTGTTGCCTTTTTGATAATTAAGCTAAACCCTCTTCCCATATCTATTCACACAAACTCCCCAGTTAAGTTACAGGTTGCTTTCTGCTGTCTTTCTCTTGTATGAGAGTAAGTGTCGATGCCGACACTGTAGTTTGAAACTAGACCGACAGTGAGTAACACGGACGATTCCATTATTAAGTAGATCAGTCAGTTAGTTATATGCCGTGCGTGAGACACGCTTAGGCGATCATGTAACTTTCGATAGATGACTGACGAGGCAGATTTTTTCTCCCCACAGTAGGTTGCCATTTCTTTCTACAGTAGACCAGTTGCCATCCAAGGCTATAGAACCTGGTTTATCCTGATATTTACCCTCGGCTGGGGGGGGGGTGAAGAAGAGGATTCATACTTTTCCCAAGCGTATTAGCGCGTAGGTAAATGTAATGGATTCGACTGGAATTCGAAGTAAGTAAAATTCGAATTAAGTAGATCACGTGATCATAAAGGAAGTGAATAAATAGTTAGTGTCTATCCACTATTGTTATACGTTCACTCTCTCCACTACTATACGGATTACGATTCGCTTCTGGTCATTATACCATTTGGCGATTACTACTTGAGCAAGTATTACTAGTGCGGATATTATTTGAAGGCGTTACTACAACTACTACTACTACTACTACTACTACTACCGGCGTCTATGAAACGTCGGATATAACGAGCAATTTTGGTAGTGATAACGAACTTTCGCTCGACGTAGATAAAGAGACAAGCGAAGCCGTCCAACATCATAAAACTCTCTTACGTCCAATCCATTTACCAAACCCCGTTTTCTAAATATGATCCCTAGAGATTTCAACTGTCTCTTTCGGATGTTAACTATTAATGTCTTTTTTGTTTCCATTTTTCGTTGCTTACATGTCCGATCCATGCGTAATCGTGCAACACCCTACCCGGTCGTCCAAGACTACCAACACCTCGGCTGGTCGTTGGTGTGACCGCTTCAATCAAGAGCTACCCTATCCCACGTTCCGATTTTTAGATCATAACGCAGCCATGATCAAATCGTCGTAGGTATCTTCGTGTTGGGCCGGTTCAAGCAGGAGGATGACGTGCAGAGAAAAAAAAATAACACTCGTATAAATTGAAGAAAAGTAAATACTGTTTTTATATCAGCCCTCCGCAAAATAATTAGTTTATCAGAATTCGCGTGCAATTAATTGTCAACCCAGCCAGCTTCTAAGTCGGAAGTGATACTATCTTCGACCTGGCAAAAATATGGTTTGCTGCTGTTGGTAAAGTTCGGCACTTGGCTGAAGACGGAGGCTCTCATCGGCAGATAATCACGTGGGGCTCTCTCCTGACTCTGGCCTCGTCTTCGTCTCTTTTGTCTTACTTCTCTCTTTTGGCTAATTCGCTTCGCGCATTCGTATTTATGGACATAACCTTGGGGGATTCCCTTTCCCCAATCTCTCATATCATTACCTCAAACTAAACCTCCTCAATGAGCGTGGGTGGCTTATCATCCCTTCTCTTGTTTCGAATCACTTTCGACCAAGAGAATTAACTCCATATTTGTTGTTTACGAAGATGTAGTTTTCGCTTTATAGCTTGTATTTGCATCTGTGTGTCAATCAACATTGTCCCTTAGGTCTTCAATTGTTCAAACTGCGCGTCATACAATTCAAGTCGTTTATGTGTGAATTGAATTGTCAATTTTTCTCACGGATTTTGGTATTAACCCTTCTTGTTTCAATGTCTCACAGCACATAACACTTTCTATTGTTTTAACAAAACTTTCTTCCGTTTTACCTTGGCAACGAGAGATATTATCACAATTCTCCAATACGTCTCCTGTCTCCTGTTTACTAGTAAATCACATCTCAAACCCATATCTACTAGTATACTATTTGTCGTGCATAGTATGTGTTGGGGCGCACCCACCTTCTAACTAGTAATGAACTGGTCCCTCTTATATAAGTCAGCTCTGGAGAGAGAGTGGGAGAGCGTCAGAGAGAGAGTCAGCGTTAGCAGTCCAGATAAGCTTACCCGGTACATACCGTTGGACTATAGACTAATGTTTCGTACTAACCAACCTTCGTTCTACTAATCACTCTATTGTTAATTGCTTTTATGAATATACCAGTATTTTCCTCTACAACTGTGTTTGTCTTGATTCATACACCGACACGCGGGAAACTCACAACATCTCAGTATGTCATACAGTAATAATAGAAAAATAATAATTTAACGGGCAATGTTGATTGACACACAGCTTCAAATGCAAGCTGAAAAGCGAAAAATCTATTTTCGTAAACAACGAATTTCGAGTTGACTCTCCTGGTCGAAAGTGATTCGAGGCAGGATGGATAAGCCGCCGACGCTCAATGAGGATGTTTAGTGAGAGGTAATGTTATGACAGATTGGGAGAAGGGGATTCCCCAAAATTATGTCCATAAATACGAATGAGCGAAGCGAATTCTCCAGACGAGTTGCAGTAGAAGACAGAAACGAGACGGCAGAGAGTTCGTCCCACCCACTGGTCGTAATATACGCAACCTGATTGCCTGCCAAAGAGAAGTCTACGACTTCAGCCTTGTCCCAACTTGCTTCATTACTCTTCATGTTTATTCTTCATTCTCGCTGAAATTTTACAGTATTCACTGCCATATAGGAAGACTGGTATTAGAAAATTTTTCAGTAACCTTTTTCTTTGTTTACCACAATATTTTCGTGTTTTTCGTGATTGTAAAACTAAGGGAATTACATGCATTGACTTTTTAGATTGAGAAATTTGTTTGTTTTTTTATCGGCTTCGTGACATTACAGTTTGTAATATTGCAAGGAACATTGTTAGCATTAGACACATCAAAGCTCGTCGGAACAATTAGCATGAATGTATTTAGAGAAAAAGCACAGAGAATTTACGTTATGTCGGTGAGAAAGGGATCAAAGCAGAGATGCCATATCAGGACAGATATTATTGTAGATTCATCTTGATTTTATGCCACTTGAAATGTTTTTTTTTTGCATTTATTGGAGTATTTCAATACCTCTCGCTACGATGCATACCTATTAGTTTAAACTATCTATGTATCTTATCTGAATTATCTCCTCAAATCCCTGTGCATTTCAATACATCTGGCTTCACTGCATACCTATTAGCAGAATCTATGTATCTTACCTGAATTATCTCCTCAAATCCCTGTGTATTTCCATACCTCTGACTACACTATATACATATTACTGTAAACTATCTCAGTATCTTATTTGAATTATCTCCTCAAACCCCTATGCTTATCAATAGATTTTCCGCTTCAAATTCACGGAACCAAAAATTAACTTTTTGTTGAAACTTGAATAAAGCATGGAATAATAATAATACAACACAAAATGTACTTAAACAAAATGTATTGACACAAGAACGTGTACACAATATTTACAGATAGTTTGGTATATTCTTGGGAAGACCGTTCCTGTAGAATGGGTTAACTTAGTCGCAGTCGGGCAGAGTCTCTGGTTGAATCTCTTCTTCCTCCCCCGTCTTCCCGGTACCAATCATATTTATATGGTCGGTACTCCACTATGTAAATTAGGTGGATTGTACCACAGCACTTTTGTTAATCAATACCGCTATATTTTTTAAGTTAAAAATTAACAGATTTGTAATTATTGATTTGAAAACTGAAGATAGCGAAAATCTTTTTTCCGTGTTATCTTATATTTTTATTTCAAGAATCGAAAAAAAAAGAGAAGCAAAACAGATTTATTCATCATTAGTGTTTCTCCATGTTCGTGTTGACTAAGTAAGATATATAGCGATGAAATTAAATTATTGTTTGAACTCGCCTTATACGACACGCCAACTGTTCCAATCCAGCGAAAAAAGATGCGTGAAGTGTTGCAGTTCCCATCGAAGAGCTGTAAGAGCTATTTCGATTTCGCCAAACAAAATCTGACCCTGACACGGGAAATGTCGATCAGTAATTTGTTATCAGATTATGGTGAATTCAATTTGAAAAGGGACGCAGGAAAACAATTTTCTCAGTTCTCTCCTTAATATTAAAAGATAATGAATGATCAAGCGGGTACATTGAGCGAGCTCCGTGGATGGTTTGTCTCAGAAAAGAAAGCAGGCTGCATTAACATAAAAAAAATAAATCACGAAGTGGTCATGTAAATCCGTTGAAGTTGATTAAACTGAAAATCTTTGGCAGATCGTCAAAAGTGTAATTAAAAATTAAAACCAACGTATAAATCTTTTTTTTTTGAGATTGATACGCTGCAGGTCATGTTGATAGTACCTGTTCTCGTTCTGTCGTAGAATTTA
>CAHIKZ030000139.1:247500-310000 GCA_903632075.3 Acanthosepion pharaonis | reverse complement strand
GTTTTATTATATTTTATTCTAGACACTCGAATATCTTTTTTTTTTTTTTTTTTTTTTTTTTTAAATAAGAACGACCAACAAAGGACTACTTTTGTTGGGATTAATCTCTCCATTTAATTATATCCTTTTTTCCTCTCTCACGAAACCTGGGCAAATATGCGATGTAAACAGTTCGTATTTGTAAACGTCTGAAAACTTTAATTTGATTTCTGCAAAATACGTGTAGATATATGACTCACTTCAGATTAAATAATTGTTTTATCTAGATTTTGTTGTGAATTTTGTTCTTTCTTTTCATTTCCTAACTATATTCCTTTTTCCTTTTTTTTTTCAATTTGTAAGTAGAATACTATATAACCGCAAAAAATTACCTTGCACTTATTTCGGCTACCGCGTTACTTAGAACGATTAATTACCTACTAACGTAATTGAGAAAAAAAAGTTTCTCCTGGCAATCTTATATATAAAACATTTGGCATATCGACGTGGGGAAATGGTTAGCCATCTTACATCGCTAAAACAACCACGAATGAATAGTGAGTTCGATCCTCATTAGTTGCCTCACACTTTCGGCCACATGACAAATCTAAGCTACGTTTAGAAAATCCCCATATATGTTTCGCATGGGATGCATCGACGTTACGCAAGAGCAATTATGACAGACTAGTGAGTTCGGTCCTCACTGGGTGTCAAATAAATATGGCCTTTTGCCATATCTAATGCTTATAAATCGTCATGGCTATAAAAGATATGCTGAATATTTACGTCTAATTTGTTAAAAATAATGCACAGTGTAAGCTTTGCATCACATCAAATGCAAGTAAAATGTTCTAAAATAATTAACCAAGTAATCGTTTTAAGTTCTCTGAATATCGTTGCCCTTTTTAACTGACGGAAAAGAGATCCGAGAAACAGAAACGTGGTTTTACTAACGAATGCAGAAATATGCGAAGAGGACGTTTTCATGGTATTGCCAATATTAGCCGTCCTCTTATAAGGAAACATTTTCGCATCCATTGATCGAGCAGCCAGTACTATTTATTATCATAAAATATTTTTTTCAGGTAAAAATAGGTTTCTCACGTCCTCTCCTGTATTGATGGAGGTTTCCTTCCTGACCTTTGAAGCAGTTTGGAATGTTAACATCATGATGATGCTACTGTATTCGCTTCGCGATACATCTGTCATCAGTTGTTGCTGTCCTTGACAGTTTTCAAATTTTCTTTTATTTGGTTGGTTTTTCTTTCGATATTTACTTCCCCACCCCCGATGAAAATATGTGGCACAAGGCCGAGTTTTACGTGGGTTTTCCGAGCCCGTAGGCTCGACCAAAAAATGCACGTAGAAAAAGAATCGGGTTGGTCGACCTCCTGGAACGAGACTCTGCCCTTCGGCGGAGCCTCGTCCGGGCTCCTCTCTGCTCAGAGGCAGAGAGTTCGACCGTCGAGCCGAAACGACTCGACTCAATTCAGTGATTTTCTAAGCGTAGCTTAGATGTGGCACAAGGCCGAAAGTATAGGGCACCCAGTGAGGATCGAACTCACTACTCAGTCGTAATTGTTCTAGCGAGACAAGCTTGCTAACTATTACACCGCCTCGAGGTGCCCATGGTTTTTTTTCTTTGTGAAACTGTAGCACCAGAAGAAGTTCCTTGTCAAGATCAATAGGCTTCATCGCTTACGGACAATTTTAATTTGGCAACAAAACTTGACAGAAGTCTATAAATGAGAACTATTGTTTATTCACGGCTAGGTTTTTTTTCAAATTTTAACTTACTACTATTTTTTTTAATTTTAACTTACTACTATTTTTGCGTCACGTGGCGATAAGCGATTGTAAAAGTATCTTACTTATTATAAAACGCAGATTGTGTGTGTGTCTGTATGTTTATATATTGGATCGGATTTCCTACATTTTTCAACCGATTTCAACAAAACTTCACAGGACTATGTAAAATTACCTTGTGGTGGTTCTGACAGTGCCAAAAATGGAAAAACACAATTGTTTTTGCACTAAATCAATTTGAAACACGATTCTGTCGCCAGAATGAAAGGGGGACAACTCATCTCGAGTTATACTTATTATAAAACCCATGTTGTTTGTGTGTGTGTATGTTTATATATGGGATCGGATTTCCTACATTTTTCAACCGATTTCAACAAAATTTCACTTTTTTTTTGGCAGGTAGTGTTTCTTATTGTCTTGCACACTTTTTTCTTTATTTTTACATTCAGAATGCTTTAAAAAATTCCATTTACACGACAATTGTTTATAATAAAATTCTATTCAATTGATAGACTCATAACGATTGAAAACAATGTTTTTGTTTGAGTTTGACCAATTCGTAAAAAAAAAAAAAAAACTAATTAAGACATGCGTTTCCGTCAACCTTAAACAATAATCTTTGTCAATTTTATTTTTCAGTCTTTATGATGGTCGATACTTGATCTATCTCTTACTGTTACATCCTCGGGCTACTGTTAGTTATTTAATAAAAAAAATGAAATTCGTAACCAATTAATCGAATTACTCTGGATACCGGTTCCTTTTCTAACACG
The DNA here is from genome assembly GCA_903632075.3 of Acanthosepion pharaonis. Classification (NCBI taxonomy): domain Eukaryota; kingdom Metazoa; phylum Mollusca; class Cephalopoda; order Sepiida; family Sepiidae; genus Acanthosepion; species Acanthosepion pharaonis. Next base: position 307,442 of record CAHIKZ030000139.1, on the reverse strand, counting down.
AATAAGAACCAATTATTTAATCTGGATCATGACTGATAACAGAAAGATCGACACAAAAGTTTGAAGGCGAACAAGAAAAGAAAAATATCTCTCAGAAACTAAGCGACATGCTAAAAGATAGGAGTATGGCTTAGAAACACAGAAAACAGTTGAAATGCTACATCATACGTATATTGCACTAAATGATAGACAAGTACATCACAGATGAGGAAGCACACTGATGATATTTTTTAACCATCGACTGCTTCAATATTGATATTGTCCTCATCTTTGTCGCCATATTTATTACAAAAATTACGACCTTCTTCATGTGGTTGGAATGTCGAACTGAACCCTTTATTTCGCTCACTGGGGTAGGCTGTTCTTCAAGGACACATGGCACAGTGGATAAAGGCGTTGGTTAGATCCAGTTACAGGACCCAAAGAGTTATGGCAATGGAGAACTTGGGGAGAGGAATTAACAGGAGATAACTGACATCCATTAAATATGGCACGTGGAACTAGAACAGTCTTTCACAGTGAGCGAAATAAAGGGTTCAGTTCGACATTCCAACTACCTGAAGAAGGCTGTAACGTACAAAAGCCGAAACGTTGTATTAAATATGGTGACAAAAATGAGGACAATAGTTCGAATAATGTAAATATTGAACATCTTCTCGTATCTGTCTATATTTCTGAGAAGAGGTATTATGTACACCGTTTACATTATTCGGACTATTGTTTTATTACCTGATCCTGCTATTGAATTCACAAACAATCGATAACAGGAAAACTTGATAAAACGATGATAGACACTAGGCCACGGTTTCTATTGCTAAAGATCTTAAATCCATGTCAGGTGTTTTTTTTCCTTATTTGTTTATGTCAGTGAAAGCAGGACTAAATATCAAATAACGTGAATCACAAAAAAAAAGATAACGTGTTCGCTTGTTTGTTTTTGCGTTTATCGATTTTGTTAGGCCCCAGAGATGTGTTCGGAAATAGCTTCTTATGGAAAATATATTTAATATTTAACCGCTAACTATCGGTTAGTTTCTTAAGCCTGTATCTCTGGTCACGGCGTTTTCGGAAAAAAAAAAAAAATAATTCTGTTATTTTGAGTTTTAATCTAAATCAGTAAAAACAGGTGGTATAATTGTCAGGTGCATTATTTTCAACAATTTAGAAGGTCGTATAGTTTGCAAAAGATAGTGAAAAACATTGCATTTCCTAAAATCTATAAAAACGCCTAGCTGCATCTTGCTTCCCGGCTTGTTGGAAATCTTCTTTTGTAGTTCCAGTCTTTAAGAACGCAGTCGTTAATACACCGATAATTAGAAGTATCAGATGGTTCACATCTGATACTTCTAACTATCTAATAAAGTACTAGAGTCTGCAATCAACTCTGAATTGGTCAAGCATCTCAGATCGCAGCCTCTACGTTCAGATAAGAAATATGGGTTTCGCTTCTCTAGGTCAATTGCTGATATACTGACTATTATTGCTGAAAGAGTCTATCAGGCTTTACATAAGAATGGGGAAACACAATGTCGAAAGCATTTGACAGGGTTTGGAATACAGGTCTTCTTCAAAAGTTGATAGTCTATAGTATTTCTGAAAGCATTTTTGAACTGATCCGGACTTTCTCATCAGATCGTGAAATGAATATTATCCTGAACGGCCACTCCTCTTGATCTTTCTACATTAATACAGGTGTCCCCCAGGGATCTATCCACAAACCTTCGTTAGTCCTTATTTTCATCAATGACCTTAATAGCATCACTTCCGAAATCGTTATCTATGGTGACGATACAACTATTTACTCCTATTGTAATAATAAGCCTGATCGTTTCCATATGGTCAAAATGGCAGCTGATGGAAAATTGATCTATATAATCTGTGTTAACTGGAGCAATGAATGGCTTCTCAATTTTAACGCTTCTAAAACGAAGCGATTCTCTATCAATCAACTGAGAGAACCCTTTGCAGCTTCCATTATCATGGCTGATGGTTAAATCTAGGAGAGTGGCACGTTGAACATTCTTTAAGGTTAACTTTTTCCGCTGATGGGAAGTGGAAAGATTATTTTGAATAACTTGCTTGGTTGGATTTCTAAGAAATCTGGTTCACTACGTCGTGTTAGATAATTTTTCGCTCCAGAATCTATCTTACATAATTATAAGTCTACCATTCGTCCATGCTTTGAATACTACTGCCACGTCTGGCCTGGTGATCCTACTATATATTTAGAGATTCTTGATAAATTTAGAGATTTTATATATTTAGAGAATCTGAAATGTTATTGGTTCTGACCTGGCATCTCGGCTTCAGCAACTTTTCTACCGCCGTAATATAGCTTCCCTGTGCATTTTCTATAAATAATTCCATGGTAATTTTTTCTGATGAATTTTTCTCTATACTACCTAGATTATTCTGCATTTAAGCGTATTTACTAGATTGATGATATGTTCTCTTCATTTTACAGGTGATATAGCTAGATTTATCCCTAATTTCTCGGCTAAGAATTACTTCTGTTGCAATGGACGCTTCTGGAGTCATTTTTTATTTCCCAGTCACCTATGATCTGCAACAATTAAAATTTAATGTCAATCATTATCTTCTACTTTCTTACTTCTTCTCACTTTCTCAAAGACGGGGCTGTAGCTTCCCTCTGTCCTTTCTACAACTATTTTCATGGCAACTGCTCTGACCAGCTACTTTCACGGGTTATCAAACTGCATGTATTTAAGCATGTTACTTGGTTGGCAACTCGGTCCCACCCTTTTACTGAAGAAACGCTGAATGTAGGCATCTCTTCTACTTCAACAGCTTCTTATCTCACACCTCCCATCATTAGAACTCCCTTTGTATCACTTGCTTCCCTGATAACTATAATCTTCAAATATTCAAATGTAACGTCAATCGACATCTTCCGCCTTGGCCTTGATCTCTGTCCTTCTCTTTATCTTCCTCCCAAGCACTCGTCTTTACTCTTACTCTCACTGTCTGGATTTTAGGGGAAATTCATGTATGAGAACAGCGTTCTAGAAAAGGGGTCGGCAATCATTATTTTTTTAAATATCTCAACCGGAAGACAAACAGGAAATACGCAAACTCTAAATATTAACATCAGTTCTCAGGAAACTCACTTCTTATAAAATCACCATCTTTCATTATATACTATCACAAGTAAACCTTGATTACTACGTTCCACCTCTTATCAATGCTAATGCTCAATATCTGGCATAGACTCAACTGACGTAGACACCATGATGCCCGTACAAACTTTATTCTGTTTATTGCCTTTTCTCTTCTTTAAATTTTTTCAATTTTCATTGTAAAATGGCGTGGGGTTTAAGATTCCCCCTGGGGTTCTTTTCCAGCTTCTTGCTTTCCTGTCAGCTACAGTCGACACAAATCGAAATTCCAGGTTAATCATTATTATCAGTCAGCCAGTCCTCTGCCATGCGTGATACACGTTTAGGCGATCATGTATCTTTTGATACGTCACTGACGAGGCAGATTCTTTCTGTGGTAGACCAGTGGCCATCTTTGGCTGTAGAACACGGTCTGTCCTGCTATTTTACCCATAGCTGGCGGGGAGAAGAAAAGGATTAATACATTTCCCAAGAAAATTAGCATGTAAGCGAATTTAATGGATTCGACTGGAATTTGAACTCGTCTCTCGGGTCTGCTTTAATTCTGTTATTTTAGTGTCCTTTCTCCTCTGTAAGGTTTTCTCATTTTCAGTATAAACCGACAAAGGGATCCAGGTGCCTGTGAAGTTCTTTTTCCAGTTTCGTTTGTTATTTTGTAACTAAAGTCTACAAAGATGTAAATACCACGACAATCGTCATTATCGGTCTGCGTTAATTACGTTCTTTTTAGTGTCTTTTATCCGCTGTAACGCTTTATCGCTTTCAATGTAAACCGACATAGGGATCCAGATGCCTGTGGAGTTCCTACAATCTTTTTACTTTCCTGTCAACTATAGTCTACAAAAAGTTTAAATGCAACGATAATCTCAATTATCTATCTGCTTTAATTCTGTTCTTATTGGTGTCCTTTCTCCTCTGTAAGGTTTTCTCATTTTCAGTATAAACCGACATAGGGATCCAGGTGCCTGTGAAGTTCTTTTTCCAGTTTCGTTTGTTATTTTGTAACTAAAGTCTACAAAGATGTAAGTACCACGACAATCGTCATTATTGGTCTGCGTTAATTACGTTCTTTTTAGTGTCCTTTATCCGCTGTAACGCTTTATCGTTTTCAATGTAAACCGACATAGGGATCCAGATGCCTGTGGAGTTCTCTCAATCTTCTTGCTTTCCTGTCAACTATAGTCTACAAAAAAATTAAATGCAACGATAATCTCCATTATCTATGTGCTTTAATTCTGTTCTTATTAGTGTCCTTTCTCCTCTATATATTTTTCTTTTTTTTTTATATAAACAGACATATAGATCCAGGTGCCTCATAGAGTTCTCTTCAAGTTTTTTTTATATTTCCTGTCTACTACAACCAACACAAATTCAAATGCTAGGTTAACCGTCATTATCTCTTTCAATATTGTTAATTTAGTGGCCGTTCTCCTTTGTAGGGTTTTCTTATTTTCAATATAAGCTTACATACGGATCCAGGTGTCTGCGTAAACATAGGGTGCAGTTTCTGTGCTTTGCTACAGACATTTCATAAGATTTAATGAGAATTTTTTCGTAGATGTACAAATCTCATTAATAGCAACAAATGTATTAAATATTCAAGTATTTGTGCTGTCTGTACACAAAATGCGTCCAATACAAAAAATAAAAGTACAAATATGATTTCAATGTATATTGTCACCAGGGTACATTAAACTGTTATTGTGATACGGCCGACTTTTGAAAAGAGTCGGCAATAATGCAAATCCACATGAATATTTATTGGTTCACCTAAGGTTTACAATCTGCGTATAGAGTGCGTATTTCTATTTTATAGATAGTATCGGGCATCTCGGCTTAAGTTAAAATCCCATCAATATTTAACGGTACCCCCACGAGGAATGTATGTGGCACAAGGCCGAGTTTAACGTGCGTTTCTCTTAGCCCGTAGGCTCGGCCAAAAAAAATACCCTTTGAACCCGCCTAGACGGGTTCAGGGCCTGTCTACCTCCATGGACGAAACTTTGCCCTTCGGCAAATCTTCTTCCGGATTCCTCTCTGCTAAAGCAGAGAGTTCGACAGAAGACGCACACGTAATCAACAGTTAACGTCCCATAACCGTAACGTGATTTATCTGTACCTTTTTTGGTCCAGGGCATGACAAAAACTACAACCGGCAGCACGGCATCTAATCGGGAACTTTTTTGAGGTGTGTGGAACCACGTCTTAATTACTGTTCTTACCCTACCCACCCAGGCTTGAGATGGAGGCATCAGTTAGAGTCCCATGTATGGTGAAATAGATAACCTCCAAACTAGGGTGAAAAAAGACTATGAAAATTAAAAACAGATTATTTAGAGTAAAAACTACCAGCAATACATTGAAAAAATATTACCAATAATGTATTTGATTCTCGACGAAATCCCTCTTTATAAAATACCTCAATGGAACCTGATCTCCAAACTGATTGTTTACAAAGAATACATATACTATTCATACGAACCTATCATTAAATAACACATTGAGCTTGATATATATATATATATATATATATATATATATATATATATATATATATATATATATATATATATTGAGCATTACGCCCCAGAGCAAGGCGGGAAGCCACTAGGATGCAAGGATTTGGAGAAGATTTGGAGCGAGACCAGATAGGAGCGATAGAAGAAAGGATGAGGAGAGGGATAGTGGATAAATCAAGGCAACTGGAGATGTCGATTGACATTACATTTGAATAATTGGAGATTATAGCTCTCAGGGAAACAGTAATAGGGAAGGGTGTTCGACAGGCGAGAGGTGCGAGATATGAAGCTATTGGAGTGGAAGAGACAGCTACATTTAAAAGTTTCTACACTGAAAGGGTGGGAGTGGGATGCCAGCCTCGTAGGGCGCTTGAATTCATGAAGTCTGGGAACCAGTGAAAGCAGCTCATCGGAGCAATTACCATGAAAGTATTTGTAAAAAAGACAGAGAGAGGCGACGGCGCATCTGTGAGAGAGCAACTGTGTTTTAATGCGTTCTCCTCTGGTACCTCGACTTTCTGAATTTTTTACTAGATTGGCAGTTAGGTCTCATCATGTTATATTGAATTTGTATGACCGTAAGTTCTATTCTTATAGTTTCTTATGTTGCACTTCCTGTCGGTAGAGTTGTTTGCCAGCTTCTTGCTTACTTACAAACTAAAATCTACAAAATTTTATATGATACGCCAATCGTCATTATATGTCTCTTTTGAAGCCTGCTCTTTTAAGTGTTTTTTTTTTTTCGCCTTTTTAATTTTTTTTTTTTTATTTTCCGCCATTCTCAGTAATCCCTACCGTTGCATTGTCGCATTGCTTGGGGTGAAATGACATTAAAAGTAGGTATTATTTGCGGCGTCAGTAAGAAAGGGCTTTACCTAATTTTCTGCTCATCTTGTTTATTATTATTGCCTTTTCAGTCTGTGCTGGGATTTATTTACGGTTGATTTAGGAATGGCTCCATTTCTTTTGCTATTTTCCTTCTGTATTGTTTTATTTTTATTAATCATTTGTCAATATTTTTCTCTTAATATATTTTTCTTTGATTGCTTGTTTGTTTGTTTCATTTATAAGCCAACGTTTCTTTCTTTACATCATACCCCGATAATTTTGAATATAGGTTTTTATTTCTTTATTCTAATCACCTTACATTACTAAATTCTTTCTCTCTTTTTGTTTGTTTGTTTGTTTGCTTGTTTGTTTCTTTCTTTCTTTCTTTCTCATATCTATCTCAGTTTATATATAATTATCACGAGTTCTTCTTTCTTTTTTTCTTTCTTTCGTTATAATTTAACTGCATATATTTCTTTCTTCCTTTTTAGTATTTGTATTTTCTTTCTTTCTTTCTTTCTTTCTTTCTTTCTTTCTTTCTTTCTTTCTTTCTTTCTTTCGTTCTTTCTTTCTTTCTTACTTACTTTCTTTCTTTCTTTCTTTCTTTCTTTCTTTCTTTCTACCATTTCCTGTTACTGATTCTAACTGCATGTATTTCTTTCTTTCTTTTTAGCATTTGTATTTTCTTTCTTTCTTTCTTTCTTTCTTTCTTTCTTTCTTTCTTTCTTTCTTTCTTTCTGTCTTTCTTTCTTTCTTTCCATTATCCCCCCCTTTACTGTTTTTAATTGCATGTATTTCTTTCTTTCTTTTTAGTATTTGTAGTTTCTTTCTTTGGTTAGTAAATGTTCTTTCTTTCTTTCTTTCTTTCTTTCTTTCTTTCTTTCTTTCTTTCTTTCTTACTACCATTTTCTGTTACTGGTTCTAACTGCATGTATTTCTTTCTTTCTTTTTTGTATTTTTATTTTCTTTCTTTCTTTCTTTCTTTCTTTCTTTCTTTCTTTCTTTCTTTACATACTTATTTATTCTTTTCATATTACATTGCTAAATTATTTCTTTCTTTCTTTCTTTCTTTCTTTCTTTTAAGCGCTTCACTTTTTGTATATTCTACAACTATACAACACCAAATCCATCTTCTTTCTATTCCTCTTGGTGCTATCTTCTCTCCTGGAAACGGAATCGTTTGAACCTCTTTGAGAACAGAAAAGACGAAACGGAAAATGAATCCCCACAAAAGGCAAAAAAAGCAAAACAAATTGTAGCAGAAACTCCCACAGAATACGAAAACATTCCCAAATATCATTCACACTCAACTAATTAACTCAACTTCCGTTTTCTGCTTGTTCTCCGTCTGTCTTCCGAACTTGCCTCAGTTCTCATCCGACAATCACTTCCTTTAGAGCTCTTCTGGATTCATCCCGCATACATGCTTTTTGTTTTCCAATTTTACACCGTAAACAATCTCAATCGTATAATAATTTTTTCTATCAACATAATGATTCAATGCTGTAGTTTTTTTAAAATCAATACTCTTTTCATTTCTATCATTACTATGTTCCTCTCTATCAATGCCATAATGCTTACTATCAATAATAATATCTTTATTATTATTACTATGATCCTTACTATCAATACTACGATCCTTGTTCTTATTTATATATTCTTTAATATCAATACTGTTAATCTTAATCTCATTAATAGAACACTTATTATCAATAGTATGGTCCTTTCTATCAATGCTAGTGTCCTTAATATCAATTCTGTTATCCTAACTGTCATGTCTATGATCCTTGTTATCAATATCTTTGATATCATTGTTAAGATGTTTGATATTAATACTGTGAGCCATACTATCATTAATACAACCCTCGCTATCAATACTAGGATCCTTGCTATGATTACTACGATCTTTACTATGAATACTATGATGCTTAAGATCATTACTATGAGCCTTATTATCAATACTATGATCCTTACCAAGGAAATTAGAATATGAGAATACAATAAGTTACATACTTTATGTTTGATCAAGCAGAATGTCTATAGCTTTTATTCCTCTTTGCTTTGAAACATTATAACATAGAGAGAAGAGAAAGAAAAGAGAATGGTTATTTTCTAAGCCTTTTAATAGAAGATGGAAACTGCGACATCGAAATCTGAATACATATTGGGCTAGTGAAAAAGTCCTTCCAAAAGCTAAGCGTTGACACGCATAAAACAGAAAACAAGTGCCGGATTAGTACGTCGTATCCATCCTCTTATCACGGTTGAGGGGAAAAAACTGGGGGCAAAAAATGGCTTTACAGAAGGATACTGAGAATTCCATGGACGGAGAGTAAGCAATGAGGAAAACTTTTAAAAATTGGCAACTGAAAAAATAGTTTTCCTCAGAATCAGAAAAATACAGCTGAAGTTGCGATATACACAATTAAGAATTAGAGATAAGAAAAAATAATCCTCACAGGACATATTGAGGCCAAAACAGATAGGCGAAAGCAGCGAGCCATCTACCTTGTGGAGCCGGCTGGCCAGAGCCTTAAGGCATAAGAAGATTGGGAGAGCCATATCTCGAAGGAAGGCGGCATATAGAACTTCACAATACCAAAGCTGAATACGTGACGACATTCTTCGAAGGGTTGACACCAATCTTTTATTTGACCTCTCCACCCAGTTCTATATAGGGTTATATTTTCCCAATTATTAAAGTCAAATACCAGCTTTTTTAGGTTGTTCTTAATACAGTCCTTGCACCTTTTTCTTGATTTATGCTGAGGACGCTTTCCGATACACAGCAAGCCATAAAATAATTGTTTGGGGAGTTTATTATACTGCATTCGGATTATGTGGGAAGATGTTACAAGAATCTCTATATACAAAGATACATACAACATCACTTTTTCATATAACACATACCAGTTATTGCATATACTCCATTATAATTTGTTAGAAGAATGGATGTATTTGGATTTATTTCTAATGAGACTTCCTTTCTTGCCACCCCATTTAGCCTCTTACTAGCTCTCCATGAATAACAGAAGTTTCGTTCTTAAAACATCCATAGCGTCAAAATGTTTGTGACGAAAGAGTTTGTAACATACGCTGCAAATTTGAGAACCTTGAGATAAAAAATGTCTACTCTGCTAGTTATTTTTTTTTGTCTAATCCTTGCTATGTTGCAGAAAATAGAAGGTTTAAATGTTGCGAAATTTAGCCATTTCCAGCAGTGTTCCTGAGAAGAGTTACTGTGCATTATTCTTCTCATATCAAAGAAGGGAGTAACTCTGAAGCAACAGCACACAGAAAGCTTTTCCAGGTAGATTATATAAGCTACAAAGAATTATTGAAATATAAACTTATGAAAAAGAAAGTTTTGAAGAACCTTTTGGCTTACGGCCATAACACGTTAACATACCCGTTAATGATAGAGCTAAAATATTTAGTTGGATTGATGTGAGATTGTGACCCTGGGTTTCATGGCTTGCGATCCTCAAACAGATTATATATATATATATATATATATATATATATATATATATATATATATATATATATATATAATAAAAAAAGGCTCAAACACTAATATTCCATGGTTATAATTTATTACATTAATAATGTAATAAATTATAACCATGGAAAATTAGTGTTTGAGCATTTTATTATGCTATTAATCTGTCCTGGACATTGAGTTCCACCTGGGTTCTATCCGCTTGGAAATTTATTTATATAGGTTTATATTCACCACTAATATTGTCAGTATCTATCTATCTATCTATCTATCTATCTATCTATATATATATATATATATATATATATATATATATATATGTGTGTGTGTGTGTGTGTGTGTGTGTGTGTGTGTGTGTGTGTGTGTGTGTGTGTTGCAATTGATGAGACCCAAGTAATTTACCACATACAGATGATAATTTCATCCATGGGATAGTAGTATTTTTACAGCAAATGCATTTACTAAAACGAATAAAACCACACGTTTCTCCACAGGAAATTTGAAAGGCAAAAGGAAGGAAATAAGCCACAAAGAAAAGGCAAAGACTAAAAGGAGAGCAAGTAAGATTTAGCCTATAATAGAGGAGGATATATATATATATATATATATATATATATAGAGGGGTAAAATTAATACTTTTATGAAAACATGTTAACATTAATCCTTTAAATGTTATATGTTTAACTATATAGTAAAAGTTATAATAAAAAAAAATTTAAGTAAATTATTAATGTTTATATTATATATGTTATATGTATAATATATAATATTATATAATATATATATATAATATATATATATATATATATATATATAAATATATATATATATATACATAAAATATATAATATATTATATTTATATTATATATTATATATATATATATAAAATATATTTATATTATATATTACATTTAAATATAAGCAATCTCATTATATCAACATAATATCAATAAATTTTCAAATCCTATGTTTATGATTTTAATTATATCGTAATTATACTAATTATTTAAAGAAGTCTGTAAATGATTATATTTAAATTCAATATATTAAAAAGTTTAGTATTATAAAAAAAAACAATTAAATATAGAAGAAAATTCTACATACACAAATCAAGTAACAGTAAGAGAAATATTTAAATACAAAATGAAATACCAAATTTCGAAAACAATTTCAATTAGAAAAAAATTACATACAGGGAAGATGTCACAATAGAAAAAAAAATGAAATATAAAAAATTCACATAGAAAAATATAAATGAAAGAGAGGAATGCGAGGTTCGGCTTATACTATGTTAGTTGAAATTTGTTCTTATGGCGACACTTGGAATGTGGAGTTAAAATAATCTTATGGCAATTGTAATTTTTTCCTATGGCGACACTTGGACATCAATTCCTTCTTTTTGTTTAGGAGAATATCTTGATACTTAAATTTAATGATTTTAATTTTCTTCTTCAAATATAAATTACATCTAGCCTTGAAGCTAATTTGGATTCTGAGCAAAACCTATAGAGGTTTCAGGTCTTTTCACCTCAATTCCTGATGTTTTTGGAGAGAGTAGTTTAGTATTTCAATCGTGAGTTGGAAAAATACTGCCTGTTGTTATAAATTCTATTTTTCATATATATATATATATATATATATATATATATGAAAATATATATATAAATATAAACAAATATATAGATGTAAAAAATTATTTATATATTATATATTATATGCGGTACTTATTAGAAAGCGCTCAATATCAGAGATAGAGCTAACATATTTGGTTGGATAGATGTGAGTTTGTGACCCTGGGTTTCACGCTTTAGCGATCGTCAGAAAAACTGATTAATGTTTTAAAAAATGTGGGTTTATGTAGATTACGTGTATTGGTGTTATTGTGGAAGTGGTGGGGGAAATTTCGTCGTTTTGTCATTAAACGTTAAAATGAAATAAGAAAAGGACTGAATAAAAAATGTAATGTAAGGGACAATGATGAATGAAAGATCGAATGAAATAATCAGCCAAAATAAGGAATAAATGTACAAATGAATGAGACAAATGAAAAGTAAAATTACAAAAGAATGAAAAATTAATGAAGGATGGAATTATGAAAATTATGGAAAAGAAAAAATAGAAACATGACGATAATAAAATATATATGAAACAAAATTAGTGATGAAAGAAACAGAGTGAATGAAAATCAAATAGAAAAATAAAGAAAAATATTAAAAAAGAAAGAAATAAAGTAACCAGTGCATAATTTGAATTATTAAATTAATTAATATTAAAAGACAAAAAAACTTAAATGATTCATACCGCTTAAAGATTGTCCTTTGCTTAGATTGAACGTCTTTTTTTTGTCTATCATCGTTAAAACTTTACTGAAACTTTTTTTATGGCGGCAAGTAATCAAAAATATATTTTTTAAGATTCCCTAGTAAACTGCCAAATTCTTGCTCCAAAAAACGTCAATAATCAACCGTATTTCTTTTAATTAAGGAAGAGATCAATAAATAGATGAATTACAATGCTACAAGACAAAGAAGACACGCCCAAACCAGTTTCTTCGATCAAAACAAGATTTCACATATTCTTCCTTGAAACTTCCTGTGATTTGCTCGAACTGGTTTCATTAATTAGGCCCTCAAAAGTTTAGAACCCTGTTAAAAGCACTCTTGAGAGCTTTGTAAAGATTTAATAGAAAAATGTAGGAGGTTAATACGTACTTGGAATTATATCAATATGGCTATTATTGTAAAACGCAGAAAGCCCATACACACAGATAGATATGCACAATCTTAAAGAACATAAATATATAGATATACATGTAGATACATACATATATGTATACATAGAAATATTTGAATATTAATATTATATATAAATAAATAGATATGCACATTCTTAAAAAATAAACATATGTATATATATATATATATATATAGATAGATAGATAGATAGATAGATAGATAGATACATACATACATACATACATACATACATCAATATATATGTGAGATACATCGATATATATGTAAGCAAATATATGGATATAGATCCGATAGTATGAAGAAAAATATACGGAAAAAAAAAACAAAAATCCTTATATGCAATTATGCTGTTTTAATGTTAATATAATGTCAACGTCGGACGTTTCGGTCTAATAAACCATCTTCAGGACATATTCATGTTGAATTAATAATGTTAATTTTATTTTATGAAGATGTCCTGAAGATGATTGTACCCATAGGAAAAAGGTATAAATCCTCTTCCTTCTCAACCCACGCCAGCTTTATCTAAAGTTAAACTAAAAAAAGAACTCCAGTGAAAGAAAATAATAAATAAAAGATTCGAATGTACTATCATATTATCGTGGGCTTATTTCTCATTACAGATGCCCTCTGCGCAATCATGTCCATGAGGGTTTCTGTCTTTTCTTTTTAATTCCCTGTAGAAACTCTTTATAAATTCATTTCAATATTATACTCACTAGGATTTTTTTTACGTTTCCTCCTTTTTTTTTGTTTCTGGATTGTTTCTTTTTGCTATTAATATTTGAAAATTTTAAACCAAATCCTCAAGGAAGATGAGTATGCAGATGACACAGAGATGATAGCAGACAAAGAAAGGAGACTACAAAACCTCCTACAGAGGGTAACGAAGGAAGGCAAGAAGGAAGGACTAATCATAAACTACAAGAAGACACATGATCATAAGCAAAAGGATGAGCTCAAAATGAAAATTACACGTCGGGAATACAAAAATCCAACAGGTACAGAAATTTAAATATATGGGAAGCTTTCTAACAGAGGACGGTAAGTGCGACACTGAGATCCGAAGACGTATTGCAATGGACAAAGATGCATTCCTAACGCTAAGCAGAGTATTGAGAAACTAAGACTAGGAGTAATGGATAGCGGCTCGGATTGAAGAAACGGAGAACCGAGTTCAAATTCTAGTCGGATCCATTACATTCACTTACGTGATAATATCCTTAGGAAATGTATGAATCCTTTTCTTTACAACCCCACGCAAGTTGTAGATAAATAGCTGGACAGACTGGGTTCTATAGCATTGGGCGGCAACCGATTTAGGAGCATGTAACTCTGAATTCAAAACAGTATGTAGACCTAGCGTAGCAAATACTGTAGTTAAAGAAAGGATTGTTCTCATTGGTTCGATGATCCCGACTACGGTCGACAAACTTTTGAATGGACAATATTGGTACCTTTTCTAGAAATACTGCATGCTTAGACTTTTTGAACTATATACTGCAAACGTAATTCAGTCCGTGTTTTAGTACATATATTCGGTGTATGGAGTAAATTCCCGCGCAAAAGTGTCTCGTAATTCTAATTTAATAGGGTATGTTTACTAAAACGTCATCCTTGGCGATTTTGAAATACTCAAGTAAAACGCTATTCAAAACGGTAGATATGATTTATAAGGTGTGTTTCCAGAGAAAACCAATATGGACCTGGGAATTAAATCATACCTACGATAGTAAGAAAGGAATAATAATAATAATAATAATAATAATAATAATAATAATGAGAAGAAAAAGAACAAGAAGAAGGAGTAGAATAAGACAAATAATAATAATAAGAAGATGAATAATAATAATAATAATGAGAAGAAGTACAAGAAGAAGTAGAATGAACAAATAATAATAATAATAATAATAATAATAATAATAATAATAATAATAAGAAGAAGAAGAAGAAGAAGAAGACAAATAATAATAAGAGGACAAATACGAATAAGAAGTAAAAGAAGAAAAGGAAGACGAATAATAATAAAAGGAAGCATAAGAATAATAATGAGAAGAATTAAAAGAAGTAGTAAAAGAAAAGGAAAAAGAAGAAGAAGACGAATAATAATAATAATAATAATAATAATAATAATAATAATAATGAGAAGAAAAAGAACAAGAACTGTTTTGTTTATCCTTAATCCCTCTTACACATGAACTGAACAACAGTAGCTATGGTTACAAAATAAATAAGAAAATATTCAATCACCTACTCTACATGGATGATCTCAAACTCTTTGTCAAAGACGACAATGAGTTGAAAGGCCTCTTCAATATTGTAAAATACTTCAGTGACGACATAGGTATGGACTTCGGATTAGATAAATGTACAAAAGTAACTTTCGAGAAAGGTAGAAATACAGAAACATCCTTAATAGATTTAGATTTTGTCACAAAGATTAGGGAACTAGAGCATGATGAAGCTTATAAGTACCGAGGAATTAGCGAAGGAGATGGCATACAACACCCCTAAATGAAGGGAAAAATAAGAAAAGAGTACTACAGGCGTGTACGTCTGGTACTAAATACTGAGCTAACCTCAAAAAACAGAATATCGGTCATAAACACATTGGCTGTCCATGTGGTGCAATACAGCTTTAATGTCCTTAACTGGACCATAGCTGAAATTAAGCGAATGTACGCCAAAACGAGAAAGCTTCTCACTTGCTATCGCATGCATCATCCCAAAGCTGATGTTGATCGTCTGTATGTGCTCAGATCCGAAGGAGCCAGAGGATTAGTTCAACTAGAACTGTCCTACAAAACTACAACAATTGGCCTCCAAAGATACTTGGAAAATATAGAAGACTGGATGATGGTATGCGTCAAGGAACATGAAAGTAGTAAGCGTCTTTACTCCGTAATAAAAGAAGCCAACAAATTCAAAATGGAGTTTCAAATGGGCGTAGAGATGCAACTACAGAACAATACACCGGCTGAAACTGGAAAATACCTAAAAAAGACAGCAAACACGAATGCAACCGACCAGATACAGAAGCGATGGCAAGATAAACCGCTTCATGGCCAATACTCTGCCCGTACCAAACAAGCTGACGTAGACAAAACCCGTACCCATTAGTGGCTACGTAGTGCAGGGTTGAAAGCGGAAACTGAAGGTTTTATCCTTGCGCGCAGGACCAATGCTTGCTAACTAGGAATTATCAAGCATATATACTAAAATATTGTGTCAGCCCAAAATGCAGATTCTGTGATAAATGTCCAGAAACGATTGATCACCTTGTATCAGGTTGTACGGTGTTGGCACCCACTGAATATAAAACCCGACATGACAGAGTGGGCCAATATCGGCACTGGAAAATCTGCAACTTCTACGGGAAGGAAACTGAAAGAAACTGGTATGAACACCACCCAGACCCGGTTACGGAGATAGGACCTGTTACAATTCTATGGGATTACACAATACACACTGACAGAACAATGAAGGCCAACCTCCCAGATATTGTTATTAAAGAACACAAACAAAAACAGTGCCTCCTTATTGATATGGCAGTCCCTGCTGACTGCAATGTATCTTTGAAGATATTCAAAAAGCTGTCAAAATACAAGGACCTTGAAATAGAAATCGCGAAAATGTGGCATATGGAAACATCAACAATCCCTGTTGTAGTTGGAGCCCTGACAAGTACAGCCCACACTTTACGAAGGGATTTATCTATGATTTTTTTTTTTATTATCTTTTATTTTTTTTTTTTTCAGTGGAAAGTGTCATGATGCCATTTCTAACCTTAGGTCCCTGGGGGGGGGGCGGAAAGAAATGTGTAAACGCCAGAAATCAAAGAAAATAATAATAATAATAATAATAATAATAATAATAAGAAGAAGAAGAAGAAGAAGAAGCTGTACTGGCATGTAATATCAATCCTCCTGGATATGTGCATAGTAGTGCATGCTGGACAATTTCCTTATAAGGGAAGAGGATACTTCCGGAATCAGTGTTGTGGCTCTACAGAAATAGTATCTAAATACCATGGACGGAATCTGCAAGCTCCAAAGATGTTTTAAAAAAAAGTCAGAACAAATAAAAACATGTGTACTTTCACCATGAAGAAACGTTTGAACATTCTAACATACATACATGTGTAAAGATATCTAAGAGAATTTAACACTGAGGGAGAAGTACAGAGAGAAAACACTCAGTATCCCACTTAAAGTGATTATGTAGATATGTACTGGGAGCTGTAGTAAAAGGACACGCAATACTAAGCTGTATAACCTATAGGAAGTTGTGGAGGTCCGGTGATTACTTCAAAGTCTTGGCATGCATGTAGAGCGTTAATCTGCAAACGATTTCAGAACTTTAAAAAACGAAGTCACTAATACAGCAGTAAAAACAGTTCGTTTGAATTCTTCCCACACATTTGCTTTCATTAGATTACGTTCTCGTCGCAATTTAATATAATTTTTTTGTTTCCTAATCGACGCACCCGGATAGATAATAGAAGTTTCAGCGAATATAACAGTAAGAGCCAGTGTTCTTTGACGAGCAGCCTGCAAAGATATCTGGTACTAGCATCGCGTAACGGAAGAAATGTCTGTGTTTTCCTGCAGAAATTCAAACAAATCAACAGATGGCACGAGAATACAATTCAGCCCAAATAAGTTAAAAAAAAAAAAAAAAAAGAAAAAAAGAAACGGTGAAGCAAACGAAACTAAGAAAAAAAAGGTTGAAATGAAATATACAGTATGGGATCAATATATGGGAGCGAGAAGGATGATATTTCAATTCGTTTTGTGCTTGAAGGAAGGCGCCGTGCCGTAGAGTATTAGTTCATATGCTCCAATCGCAGGTTGCTAGAAATACTGTTTTCTCGAAATGTAAGAATTAAAGCAAAAATAGTCATGAGAGAAAGGAAAGAAAAGTAAATTTATGGAAATATGGAGAAAAAGAAAACCATAGCACAGAGTTGAACATTTCCTGATACAAGAAAAAAATGGGGAAGAAAATAAAAAATAAAAATGTATGTAAAATAAATGAATATTATGTTTGTTTCTTGAGCGGCATATCATCTTCTTATGGGTCACTTAAATCCGAAATTTGCTTTTATTGTATTACTGGTTCCACACACGCACATATATATATATATATATTTTTTAAGACATTTTTATGTTTATACATTCTTATTATAGATACAAATATTTAAGTAAATGCTCTGTTTATAATAAACAGTATTAAACAACATTTACCGGCCTGAATGTCCGAGAAAATTTCACAGAAAATATTCGTCCTCCGACAGGATTCGAACCTGTATCTTATGCGAAACCGTCATTTAGCTTGACGTGCCTTTACCGATTTGGCCATACAAGTGCTGAAGCAAGCATTAAGAGAGAATTAAAAGACTGAAGGAAAAAAAAATTAACATAGAGAAAAATTTACTGAAAGAAGATGACAAAAAAATAGTAACCAACCAAAATCAAGTTAAATACAAGAAAATAAAAATAAATAGTATCAATTTCAACGATATCAATAAACAGTTAAGACTGGCTGGGCTCTTGGTTGAATATCAGTTCAAGAAAGATTTTGTGACGCCATCATTCCAGATAGCAGTCGGTATATTTAAATCAAGCCGTACTGGTCTTGGAGTATGATTGGATTGCAAATATATATATATATATATATATATATATATATATATATATATATATATATATATATATATATATATATATATATATGCTAAAGGATTTATTAATTCAAACATCCCCACAAACCTTTTTAATTTAGAATATGCTTATCCACTCTTATTTATCAATGCTAAAAATTTAAGTGTCATAACCCCGATTATTTAGTTGGTATATATATATATATATATATATATATATATATATATATATATATATATATATATATATATATATATATATATATTGCAAAATGTATTATAGTTATTTTTTGTTTTTTTAACTAAAATGTATAGCTGGAAATATTTTTATTCAGAAATTTAGTTATCGTATTATTATTATTATAATAATAATAATTATTATTATTATTATTATTATTATTTCTTCAATAGTCACACTATCTACCAAATCTACAGGAAGACCTAAGGAAATTAGTGGGGCTTTATGTCAATATTTCATGATTTTTTTCTAACACTAGTCTTACATGGACAAAGCACTTAGTGTGTAAGCTGTGCTTATTAAACCACTTTTTCGTATTTCTCTTAAGTTTTGATTTCCAGGTATTTTGTTTCAATGTGTTGTTGTGTTCGTTTTTTATCATTCCAAGCGCACCTACTATAACTGGTACTATTATTTTCGATTTCGATACCCAGCTTTTTATATCACTGCTATGAATAATCAAGAGTGGTCTCCCCTTGTTTTGTTACTCTTCTCTTTGAGAGAGCTATTTCTGTTCACTGAGACTATAAAAGGACATTATATGCGAACCTTGTATCCTCAGTTGTATAAAGCTTTCTTAAAGCCTAAACCTGCGTACTTTTGTTCTCCTTATTTCTATTCTTATTATCCTTATTCTTAATTCATGTAAGAAAAATAGATGAAAATTATATGAATAAAAAAACATTAAAAATAGATGAAAGTTAAAGAGAGTTGGAAACGAAAAAAAATTACGCGGTAATAAAAAAGACTGAAAAAATTAAGAGAAACCAAAATGGCGAATAGGTGGACATTAAACAGACAAAAAGGATGAAAAATAAAAGAGATTTATAAGAGAAAGAAAAAATGGATAAACCATAGATAGGAATTGTTTAATGTAATTAATGTTTGGTAAAGAGATGTGTTCGTTCCTCGTTCTTTTGTCTCGCATCTGTACGTTTTCTATTGTGTACGAAGCCAGGCTTCGTAAATATCTAAATTCCTGAGCTTGTGTTTTATAATTAGTTGACAAGCGAATCTGACAAGAATCAATATTTTTTTGCATTTGGATCAATATTTCAAGTCATGTCAGCTTTAACATTATCCAGACGGATGTCGTACATTTTAATATCTTCTTTCCAGTGTCAATGTCCTCTGCCCCAGTTGAGTCATAGTAAGCGATGCACTTGAGTAAATAACCATTTTCGTGTTAATCTGTAACGACGCTGTGTCACAGTCTACATCAAGAGGTGAACAATTCAATAAATTAAAAGAAAGTGATCAACATATGATGTATTATAGCCTTCGTTGGGTGATTGCCAATTCTAAGTCACTAACGATCGAAAACATTGGTTCTCAAGCTTTTTTATCCAATGCACCCTTTTGACCTTATGCCAGAATATCATTCCCCGCCGTTCCAAGTTTGTCTGACACTAAATAATACGCATATTTTATTGTAAATCTTCATTTCCTTCCATATCAGTACATATACATTTACGTGTATTATTTCCATAACTAGATGTTGTATGATTGGATGTGCGGGTGGTGAAATCGATAATGCATCAGAATTGTTAATCAGGGAACAGAGTTCTAATTCCAGTTTGCTTCGTTATTGTTGTGGATTCCGGGATGAAATCCGGTCTCAAATGAATGACAAACGCAGGAATGAAATATAGCAAATAAATGTAATGACGTAATAATACAATTGGTAATACGGTTAGTAGATCCAGAAATGCGGTTAGTAGCAATAATAATATATATACAGTCTGGGAAATTTAGTATCTAAGTATGACTTCCTTCTGAGTCTACGTGCTCGTAACTGTAACTCCTACAAAGCGGTTACCTCACACTCTCACTGTATTAGTGTATCTCCGTTACCCCCGGGTATTCACCGGCAGCAGTACAATTACACACTGGTCGAGTCTGAAAAAAGGGGTGGGCCCCATAACAGTTATATTCATTTACGTGAAAATACACTTGGGGGAGGTCTGACTCAACGTCTTCACTCCCATATCTATGGGTTAATTAGTAAGACTTGTATCAATAAAATATTATTATTTAACCTTCCAAAACATCTTACAATCTAAAAAATGTCTTTTGGTCTTAAATAACCTGGAAACACTTGATAAGTTGAGGAAAACGAATCAATCAGTTGATCATTATAGGAGAATTTTGTTACATTCATGATGGTCCCCAGATTCTGTAAGTAAAAAAAAAAAAATTAAATTAATTAAAAAAAAAAAACAAGAAAAAGTAAAAGACTCCACCCTGAAACACTGAAATTACGCACTGAAGGCGAATCCACCCGAGTTCAGAACACCTGCTAACATCATTTATTCTAATCTTAAGAAATTATGTCCCTCTTCACAAATAAGATATGAAAGTTGAACAATGTTAATAGCAGAAATCGATAGGAAATTACATGAACTTTTGAAGAAATACGACAGCGTGAAGACAGGCCTAACCGGAAAATGTGAAAACGAAATCCGAACACGCATCGGAAACGTGAAAGATGCCTTCCAAAATCTAAGCAAAGTATTTAAAAAAAAAAAAAATAGAAAATTTGCTGAAATAATGAAAGATTGCTGAACTGTTTGCTATCTCGGTCTTGGAAGAAAACTGAATATTGGACAATGTCTTAATAGATGAAATAAAGGCATGAGATAACAGAAATCTGGTTCTACAGAAGAATGCCATGAAAATGCGATTAACAAGGATATTGTCGAGAAAAAGAAACAAAAAATAGACTTATAGTTAGAATCAGAAAGAAACAATTGAAAGATCACGGACACCTAACGAGATAAGAGGACATGGAGAATTCGACACTCACAGGAAATACTGAAGGTAAGAAAGACAGAGAAAACAGTGAATAATCTTCCTAACGAAGCTTGGTTGGCAGAACAAACACTAGGAGGTGGATAGCCAAAATAAAACGTACACAGAGATACAAAGAACATATAGTTGTGGATAGCCATGATCTCACGCATTCTGCGGGGATATAGAACATAGAAGACGATGATATCGAAGCTGTTATTATTTTTTAAAAAACAAAATCAGATGCAACATCAAAGAAGGTACCATGTTCTTAACCACTTAAATCATTTCAGCTTGAAACTTTGGTACATGCTGACATCATCTGCCATTTGCCTATTAAAACATCTCCATTATTTGTTTAACTATGACGTAACATGTACGTTATCCGACTGAGAGTTTGCTACTTGTAACGCAGGATAAAACAAGACAAGGGCACCTGACTGAACGCAGCGCCCTCTTCATCTAACGGTGCCCTTCTAGATGATGAGTGCACGCGTGTCGGATTCGCGATCTGTCTGGGACTCAAATTATATGAGCGTCACAGATGCAGATGTAGAGCTTCCATCGATGAGTTTGGTTTGCATCCTCTCTCCTGTCGTCTTAGTGCCGACCGCTTTCCAAGGAATGCAGCAATAAACGACATCATCAAAAGAGGTTTGGATGCAGCTGGGTTCCCTTCCCAAATCGAACCCGTAGGCCTCGACGGTGGTGATGGAAAGCGGCCGGATGGCATTACCATTTTCCTTTTTAAAATGGGGAAGTCGTTTATTTGGGATGCGACCTGTGCGGATATATTTTCGGCCGGTAATTTGATCAGGCCTGCCGCCCGGGATTCTTCTCTTGCTGATATATTCTGTGTTACTACTGTGGCTGTGGAGACTTCAGGGGTTATTGGCCCTCGTTCGATGGCGTTCCTTCCGAGGATTGGCGCGATGGCGTCTCGATTAAGTGATGAGCCTCGCGAAACGGAGTGGCTCTTGCAGCGTGTCTCACTGGCGATGGTTCGATGTAATGCTTTCTCCATCATTGCGGCTGGCAGAGGATAGAAAAAAAATTGTTTATAGTTACGTTGTTCTGGAATTGTCATTAGTGGTCAACTGAACTTGTTTTGTTTCAATAAATTCGTTCCTTTTTTTAAACAAGACAATAAGCCATTATCCCCAAAATATATAAGCATGTAACTGTATTATTTATTTATTTCAACCAATGAGAAGACCTTTCCATGCTTATATAAAGGATGTGTCGATTACTCTTCTCTTAGAAAACATTTTCCGTCTTGAATGATGGAGACTATTCTAGGTAGGAATTCTATGCATCGTCATCATCAAAATCTGCTTATAGTTCGTTTCGAAAATTAAAATAATTAAATCAGTAAAATAAATTCAAGGAATTGACCGTACTCAGGGTTACATACGGTTTTAAATTCAGAGTTTTCCTTCTCTAAGACTGGTTGCTACACAAAGCTATCATCATCATCATTCGACCTCCCTATGGATGGTCAGAACTCTGTTTAAATTCCCTTTCCACACGTTTCGGTCGTGAATTGGTGTCCCCGGACACCCAATGTTCAACACTGAGTCCATAGCTATGGTGTCTGGGGAAGTCGATTTTCGTGAGAAGACACTAAGAGAATGATTCAATAGGATTAAGGTTTAGACGATTTCCCTCTCCTCTCAGTGGCACTGGCTTTAATCGTTTTTGCTTGAGTTTAAGAGAGATTAGTCTAAGTTCTCCGAAAATTGTGTTAAGATTTGCATCTGATGTTCTGGATATTTCTAAGTAGATTTGTATATGTTCCGTCCAGTTGTTTTTCAAGACAAAAAGATAATCCTATTGAGACCAGTCACCCCTCGTATTTACCCATAGCTGGTGATGGAGTAGATTTGGATTTATGCCTTTCCCAAGTTTGTTAGCGCGTAAGTGAATGCTACGATTGGAATTCGAACACGGTTTTCAGATTCCACAGTCCGCGCCGCAATCCATTAAACTACCACGATTTGGCGGTAGAAGAAAAGTCTTAGAAAAAAAAAGGAAAACCAAATGAGAGAAGTAAATAGGAAGTGAACGTACGCGGGAGAAAAGAAAAGCAAAGAAAAAAAATATCTTAGAAAGAGAGGAAATGATAAGAGAGATATAAGTGTTAAAAGGAAAGTGAATGTATGTGGGAGAAAAGAAAAGGTGGGGGGGAAGAAAAGACTTAGAAAGATGGGAAATTATAAGAGAGAAGTGTTAAAAGGAAAGTGAAAGTATGTGGGATAAAAGAAAAGGAAAGAAAAGAAAAGGCTTAGAAAATAGAGGAAATTATAAGAGAGAAGTAAGTATTAAAAGGAAAGTGAAAGTATGTAGGGAAAAAGAAGAGAAAGGAAGAAAAAACTTAGAGGAGAAATTATAAGAGAGAAGTAATTTTTAAAAGAAAGTGAAAGTATGACGGAGAAAAGAAGAGAGAAGAAAAGATTTAAAAAAAGAGAATAAATATATGTGAGATGTGAGTGTTAAAAGGAAAGTGAAAGTACATGGGAGAAAATAAAATAACAGGAAAGTGTAAAAAAGGAGAGGAAATTATAAGAGAGAAGTAAGTGTTAAAAGGAAAGTGAAAGTATGTGGGAGAAAAGAAAAGAGAAAGGAAGAAAAGTCTTAGAAAGAGGAGAAATTATAAGAGAGAAATAAGTGTTAAAAGAAAATGAAAGTATGACGGAGAAAAGAAGAGAGAAGAAAAGATTTAGAAAGAGAGAATAAGTATATGTGAGTGTTAAAACGAAAGTGAAAGTACGTGGTAGAAAAGAAAAGAAAAGAAAAGTTTAAAAAAAGAGAGGAAATAATAAGAGAGAAGTAAGCGTTAAAAGGAAAGTGAAAGTATCCGGGAGTAAAGAGAAGAAAATTTCTATAAAAAAGATGCAAACCTTTGAAATGAAACAAAAATACATTTCCGTAAGAAAAGAAAAATAAAATAAAATAATTTAACAGTGAGAAGAGAAAATCTGGTAGAAAATAAATGAGCCGTGTCCTTTCAGGACGTTGCCGATCATGGCTGGCGAATTTTTTTTTTTATAAATATTGTCTGTTTGCTATTCTCGCTAAAACATTTTCTAACAACCATTTAAATAAGCTCGCTAGTTGTTTTCCTCTGTTCAGCTTGCCTTCAATCAGTGCTGTGTGTATTAACTTTTCTAAACCGACTTTCCTTATTAAGTGCCTTAGATATTTCATCTGTCTCTTCCCGATATTAAATGTATGTTTTATTTATATTTTCTCAAAAACTTCGTCGTTGCTCCCATGTTTGTTCCATAGAGTTTTGTTTTAAGGAAAACACCCTAATCAAGGCGGGAGTGCCATTAACACGCAAGAGGTAACAGAGAGTGAGATTAAGACTAAATGGGAGTGTTTGGGTAAAGGATAGAGAGCAGTACAGGTATCAAAATTAAGGCATCAGAAGATGTCGATTAACATTACATTTGAATATTTGAAGATTATGGCTATCAGGGAAGCAAGTGATAGGAAGGGAGTTCTACTGACGGAAGGTGGAAGACAAGAAGCTGTTGGAGTAGAAGAGATGGCTGCATTTAGCCGTTTCGAAAGTAAAAGAATTGGACCGAGATGCCGACCTAGTACCACGCTTAAATTCATGCAGTTTTGGAACCAGTGAAAGTAGCTCGTCGCAGCAGTTGTTATGGAAGTACTTGCAGAAAAGACAGAGGGAAACCACAGCACGTTTGTGAGATGGCGACCGCAGACGGGATGCATCTTTGTGTAGAACAAGTTATCTGTTGCTTCAGGGCTGTTCTTCATTTGTGAGAAGATTGTGTAGCACTCATTGCAATGTAAGAGGACGACAAAGTTAACTTACCTAAGTGATGTATGCTCATTGATCTGTTTTATTTTTTTAGTTTAATTCCCCTCCCCCGTTATATGTCCAGAGATGTCAGGTGGATGCTGGATGCTTTTCGTATTTCGAGTCTGCTTTTCGCAGTTGTTGATGGGCTTGAATGAGTGTTGTGTTTCAGTGAGTAGGTGGACCAATGACTGTTTTAAATTATTCAACTCCCTCATTAATTTCGACAAGTTAAGTTTCTTTCAAAATTAAGGATTTTAGGTGGGTTGGGGTGTTATTAACTATATTTTGTATAGTTTCTTGTAAATATATATTAAAATACATTATAAATACACAGTGGTTGAGATATTTACATGGTTGTTTGTATTCCCCTCTTCCCACAGACAAAAATGATACATATGGGACTAGTTAGGACGATAGAGACCTTGTGGTATTATGGTGGATGTAGTAGGATTGGTAAATAAGTATATGATTCTTTTGTGCAAGGTATGTTGTGGTATGTTTGGGTCAGTGTTTTTAGCGAGTTAATGGACAGCGACTCGGATTGAAGAATCGGAGATGTGAGTTCGAATTCCACTCAGATCCATTGCATTCACTTACGTGCTAATACCTTTTGGAAAGGTATGGATCTTCTCTCTCCAGGGGTTTAACTATTTAGAGTCAGGTTTAACGTGGGAACACCAACAATTAAGAGGTGGTTCCAAATTCCCCAAAAAACCTCCTGATCAGAGGTCTCTCTGTTGGACGTAGTTTATCGTCTTACCCAGGACGCGGATGCAGTTTATTATCATACCTAGGACGCGGAACATTTCTGAATTTTTCACAGAATAAATGTCACCATATGGAAGGACCGATATTACGTAATGATTCCGTATACTTTTTGTCGTATCTAAGGGAACATTCCGTTTTCTTGACACTTTGCTTGTCTACTTGATAAAAAAATTTAAGCAAAGTAATTGAAATTAGGTAAAAAGATGAAAAAGTGTTACGAAACAGGCGAACATTACGTGAGTAAAGAAGAATAAAAGAAATTAAAAAAAAACTTCTGCAAGAATAGAAAAGCAAGGGAAATAAGGAAATGTTCAATGCGTGGAAAAAAGAAATTAGGAAAAAATGTGTAAATTACGTGAGAAATTAATAGGAATTTGCTGAAAATTACGCGAGAAAGAAAAAAGAAGTTGACATTACGTGGCGGAAGAAAATCTAGGGAAATTAATGGAAATTACAAAAGTGAAGAAGAGAAAGGACAAGAAATGGAAATTAACTGGTTGAAGATGAACGAATGAACGACCCGAAGCTGTAAATAAAGAAACATTACTCCAATGAAGACTTCGTCACAATGTTGAAAATTCTGCTCGCCTTCTATAGTTTTGGGGTTTCATTATTTTTACCCTGAGCGCCAAATTCTATTTTTTTTTTTAAATTTCGATCTGCATTCCCAAAACAGAAATATTACACAGCATGGATTCAATATATGAATACAGTTCGAACCTTTTTAAAGCCTTCATTTTTTTCTGGTGCATAACTTTATGTAAAACTGTGTGTGAGCGAGAGTGATAGCGGAGAGAGGAATGGAGTGTATATTTAATAATTTGGGGACTTTCTTTTGTTTACTTGATACGTCTATAACTTAGCTAAGTTTTGCATATAATTTGAAAAGTAATCAACGAATTGATACACCACCCTTCTTCAAATAAAATGTTAGGAAGGAAACACACATAAAGGCCGGAAAGAGTGATAACACATAAAGGACATGAGAAATATATTTTCTTTAAAAATTATTTTATAGAAAAGTATTTTTTAAAATTTCAATCAAAAATATATTGGCTGCTGGGCCAATGAAAACCGAATGTTTCCTTATAAAGAAACGACAATATTACCATCACTATTAGAATACCTAATATATATTTTTTAAATACTGTGTAGGCTTTCATTAAAAATGTCACGATTTAATTATCCCTGCTGTTAATATACAGGTTTCTTTAGCTTTATAACCTGTTCTTACTTAACTGACTGTGAAACAATGCGGTATACTGAAAAATTTTAATGCTATTTTAAATTCTAGTTTGAAAGCTTCTCTGCCAGTTTTAGTGGACATTTTACGAATGGAAACCAATACTACAGCCATAACGGTCCAAGTGAATCGTTTTCTCGCCATCGCAATGCTGGCACTTAATCTTTTTTTTGATCTTGCGAAGAAAGCGAGGGAATATTATCGATGAAAAGGCGCGCAATGTTTTTGAAATGTTTGTATACAAGATAAACGCCAATCGGAACAACTGGCACTGGGACAAAAAACGATAACAGTTTGGTTGAGCAAGTCACGTAGTTTCTCCCACTGATATTTAATAACATCCTGGTTCCTATAATTAACAAATCCGGTCCGTCGACAACAATGGCGCTCGAATAATGTGATTGTGATTCAGGAATACTGATAACTTGTTTCGCGGGGATAACTGATTGTCGAAAAATTGCTTGCTGCCAAGGATTCCTTAGCCTTTTCCAGTCTTTTTTTCTCGACCTTTATCTCATGAAACAGCCAATACATACAGAAGAAAATCATCAGTGAGTATCGCAGATTTATATAGTTAATGAATGTGCAACTGTTGGTCGGAATTTTCAGTACAACTCAGAAGAGGCAAGGGATTACTGACAGTGAAAAAGAATGAGAAAACCTTAGTGAGGAGAGATGCAATAAATGAACAATCGTATAAAGAAGCTGTGGAGGGAACTGTTCCATTATTTCCTGTCGAGTTATCGCATTTAAAGAATAAAATAGCATTGGATATAATTTTCATCTTAGAGGAAAAATTGTCATTTATTCTTCACTACGGGACTAGTCGAAATTGACTTACTTAGAGAAAGTAATGGGAATTCAGTCCACTATTTTTCCTAAGGAGTCACCCTTGTTTCACTCTCATTCCTTTTGTATGCACGAGATTCAATCAAATGTAATGTAATTGTTTTGTTATATAATAAATAAGGAAAACAATCAAACCTACCGTGCATTAAGATATAGCTATATATCAGCTTTGCAAAAGTCAACTGTCTGATGATGTAGACAATTCTTTACAACAGTTTCCAATTCGTAATCACAATCATATCTTTTGTCTTTTGTTGCTTCTATCATTGGACCAATTATACTGAAGTCTGAGAGATCAGTCTTTCCTTATCATTTGCCCATAACATGTGTGGCAGAACAGATTCATATATTACCAAAGTTTTCTTTTTTCCTCAAAAAACCCCAAGGCAACGCCTTCGGCAGGAAATTTGAACTCGACACGCTAAATTTGAACTCGACACGTTAAATTTCAACCCGGTTCGCTAAATTTGAAACCGACTCGCTAAATTTGAATTCGACACGCTTAACCCCACTTTACTAACCGACAATCGCTACACTACGAGTACATCCATTTATGGGTCATGTCAAACTAACAATGTCGCTTACTCATTCCATAAGAATGTTTTACTGTACGTCAAATTACATTTATCTTCTCACAGCAAGGTCGCCATGCCAAAATAAAAGAAATATAATAGGATATGTTAGGAGTCAATACAGAGAAGTTGCAATCTTCAAAGTGAAAATGATCTGGTTATTTTATGACGCAGACTCTGTATAGAGTACTTCCACAATATCCCGTCTAAAGCGTGTTGGATGACAGATTGAGAAACGGGGCCATACAATAAACTTCATCCAATGTAGCTCGACATTTATCACTAAGTATTGCAGTTAAGATATATAATTTTCCAGCTAACTGACGCCATTCTGTTTGAGACGTTTAGCTAAAGAAGGACATGTATTTACATTGTAATCTTTAACAAATGCTCTGAACATGTTGCATATTTTCTGTTTGCATTTACGATCAGGAAGCAAAGCCTAGCAATAAAGCACGTCCAGTGTGGTTCTACATTCATTACTAAGTATTGCAGTTAAGAAATGTAATTTTTCGGCTAACTGACGCCATTCTCTTTGAGACGTTACTTAAAGAAAGACATTTATTTACATTCTAATCTTCAGCCAATGCTATTACATTTCGCTAATTTTCAGATTTACCTCAAGAAGTCAAACCTAGCAATAAATTTAATCCAATGTAATTTGGTTTATGTTCGTTAATGCCGAGAAGAGTTTTATTGCTGATAATATTTTTAAAAAAGTATTTCTGGTAATATTTTTTCCAAAAATGATTGTTGGTAATAATGTATTGATGATAATAATTTTTTCTTTGAAAATTTATTGCTGGTAATATTTTTTTTTACAAAAATGTATTGCTGGTATTAAAACATATTTTTACACGTTTTAACTGAAGTTTGGTGGTTAAATATTTGTCCATAGCTTGAAGCCTAACAGATACTACCACCCCGGGTCAGGATGGACCTGGGAACACCAGCAATTAGGAAGTGGTTCCAGGCTCCTGAAAACCTTCTGGTCAAAGGCCTGTCGGATGTCGTTTATCCAATGTAGCCTTATATTCATCATTAAATATTACTCTTAAGAAATGTAATTTTATGCGGAACCTTTTGCTTTCTGACGTTTAGTTAAAGATGGACATGCATTCACATTGTAATCTTTAACAAATTCTCTGAACATTTTGCAACTTTTCTGTTTTCATTTGCAATCAGGAAGCCAAGCCTGGCAATGAAGTACGTGCAGTATGGTTCTACATTCATTACTAAGTATTGCAGTTAAGAAACGTAATTTTTCGGCTAACTGACGCCATTTTCTTTGAGTCGTTACTTAAAGAAGGGCATTTATTTACATTCTAATATTTAGCCAATGTTTGTAACATTTTCCAAACTTTGAGATCGTATTTAAATCAAGAAATCAAACCCAGCAATAAATTTAATCCGCTCTAGTTTGGTTTGGTTTGTTTTACGGCATATCAACCCCAATGTGTTATTTAATGCCGAAAAGTGTTCTATTGCTGGTAATTTATTTCAAAAACTATTTCTCGTAATATTCTTTCCATTAAAGTATTGCTGGTAATAATGTATTCCTGGTAACAATTTTTCTTCCAAAATTTTTGCTGGTAATATTTCTTACAAAAATGCATTGCTGGAATTAAAACGTATTTTTTAAACGTTTTGATCCCAGTTTGTAGAGGGGTAATTATTTGCCCATAACTGGAAACCCTAACAGGTGCTACCAGACCAGGTAAGAATAGAGCTGGGAACACCGGCAATTAAAAAGTGGTTCCACGATCCTCAAAACTTCCTGATCACAGGCCTTGCTGCCGGATGTAGTTTATCGTCATACTCTAATCAGTCACTATTACTCTTATGATGTGCACTTTTCCGTGTAACTTACACCTTTCTCTTTGTGACGTTTATTTAAAGAATGGCATTTATTTTTATGGTTATCGTTAGCTGTGAAAAATTTCCATCATTACTTTTCGCATTTACAAATCTAGTTTCTTCTAAAAGTTTCGTGCTTATTGACATTTTTTTCTCACATCTCTATTCTATTTTCGAAACCAGTATTTTATTGTTTAGGTCCGTTCAATGTATTTTATTTCTTTTTCGATTGTTCGGTGATAACTTTTTCATATTTTTCTTCTATTTTCAAAGCTGGATTGCCATAATTATTTTCCTGTCTATGAGATGGACAACTCTAAATATCTAAAACTGTTTGAATGTAGATCGATCAACTCCACCCCTTAAAAATCATAGTTGATACGGAAACAAAAGAAGCATGAATAAGCTCTGGCACTCTAGTACACAGACTAGAAATTCCACGACAGTTAGTCTTTCTGGGACACATAATGAGGAAGGAGGGTCTGGAGAATGTGATACGGGTCGAATAGAGGGAAAGAGAAACAATGGAAAACACCGCGTGATTTACCTGTCGGACTTAAGGAACTAGATGACAGAACGTGATCTGGGAGAGAAAGCAGAGGGAAGGAACTTGTTGAGAGCTGCAATGGATAAACGGAGGTGGATACCTATGATCGCCTACGTCCTGAAAAGAGATGACACATAAAAAGAAAACAAAAACAAGTCTTTCTTCCCAATTCGTTTGCTCGAATTTCTTCTTAAATTCATTATTTTTTCCCTTCTCACTTCTTAATTCTCCATGTCTTTCCGACACTTGCATTTCTGAAAGCAACCACTCATGAACAGTAGACATTGTATACATTCTCGGCTTCATTTTCCCTTCGTTTCTTTCTTTCCCTGGTCACTGTCTTTTGTTTGCAAAGCCAGCGTAACAATTCTCTCCAAACTGCTAGAATGCTTAAATCCCTGGCTCAGCCATAGACGATTCCCTGCTGATAGCAGTTGTAGACTTTAATCTCCCAATGGGAAAAGCTGCCGTCTTCTGCTGTGGGGATATGTCATATTATAGTGATTTGAAAGAACGTTATATGTGACTCGTCTAGCTGTATTAGAATACTTCTCATTAATTATTAATATTTTATATATTGGTTTCCTTTCACTTACTATCGGGAGTATCAGGAATTTATAGGCGTCTGCATAGATGTGATACTGATATCGTTATAGTGGTCAGGGATCTAATCTTGTCATACACAGAGATCGTTTCTCAGTGTGTGTCTGCTGTTTGTAGTCTTTTTTGTGCATTAGATTGAATCGGTTTTTACGTCTAACTCTCGGAAGGTTGATTCGCTGAGTTGTATAAAGGCAATTCTTCTCGCCAGAAACCATATTGCACATTTAAAAATCTACCATTCTTCCGTGCACTAAATGCTGTTGCCATTTCTTGGTCTGATGTTCCTACTGGACAACATTCAAAGAAGCAGCAGCGGAAAAAAAATATAAAGAAGAGACAGCCCGCCCCCTCAAGATAACACTTCAAGAACACCAGAAAGCTGTAATTCGAGGGGAAGCGGAAAAATCAGCCGTGGCTGACCACATATGGAGAGAGAAGGGAAATCACCGCCCTCTGTGGGATCATGTTGAGGTCATAGACAAGAAATACCATAGGAAAATTCGTAAACTTAAGTTATCAGCACATATGCTAGGCCACAAAAACCTCCTGAGCCGACCAAGCATAGAAATAAATACAATATGGGAAGCAGTAATAAGGAGTGCCAGAGAAAAGCAATGATAACAACAAAGTTGCAATATGAGTTCTGGTAAAAACATGCGTGGATGACAGCAAAATTGCAATATGAGCACTGGTAAAAATGGTTGCTGAAGACATTAAGTTTATAATACTCAGGAATTCATACCCAGATGTCCTCAAGGAGACATGGCACAAAGGCGTTGGTTAGATCCAGTGACAGGACCCAAAGAGTGTGAGTTCAATTCCCGGTTAAGGCAGTGCAGAACTTTCACATGGGAAAGGGATAACTTTAACAGTGATAACTGACATCCATCAAACATGGCACGCGGAACTAGAACAATGTACCCAAGTGAGCGAAATAAAGGGTTAAGTTCGACATTCCAACCACCTGAAGAAGCGTACAACGTTGTAATAAATATGGCGACAATAGTCCGAATAATGCAAATAATGTGCATAATAGCTCATCTCAGAAATATAGGCAGATTCAAAGAAGGATCTGAAATATAATCGATCCTCCGTCTTCTCCAGAAATAATTTCGTCGTAATTATTCCGATAAGCTGTTCGCCTTAGTGAACATATCGGCGCTACTAGAGATGAAAGTGGGTCTTCACCCTTTTACTACCTAGATGCAATTATGAATTCTATTCTAATAGTTTCTTTTCTCGCACTTCTCATCTGTGGAACGTCCGTTTCCTTGCTGCCCTGTCCCCTACAGTCTTCAAAAATTAAATCTTCTGTTCATCCTAAACCCCATTCTTTTATATTATTATATCATTTCTTTTCCCCTCTAAATTATTCTCATTCTCTTTTATTCCTTGTTATCCGCTGTATTCTAATAGTGAAAATGATTAAAGACAATCCTTGTCGATGTTCCCTACCTGCCAACGAGTGGATTTAGTCCATGGATTTTCACCCCACCCACAGGTAGAGCTCTTCACGGCTTATAAAATGAGCAAAAGATTTAAGTAAAAACCGAAGCGGAAATTTAAACATCGTTGTCGATTCAATTTTATATAAATTATAATATAATTCTATATAATAAATCGAATGTCAGTGTGTCACCCTTTTTTTTTTTTTTACTTTATTTCTAGATGCCGTAGCCCAACATAATATACCATTTTGGAATCGTGCCGACTACGTGAGCAAATTAAAAACATTCCGGACATGATCCGGTTCCACAAACCCAAAATTTTGGATTCCCAAGTCTTCATTTCTGCGATTGTTTTCGGCGAATCATGTACGTGATATTTTGCGACAGTTTTTGCTCTTCTACGCAGTTCAGGGGAAGACAATAAACTACATCCAACAGCAAGGCCTCTGATCAGGAGGTTTTGAAGAGCATGGAACCACCTCTTAATTGCTGGCGTTCCCAGGTTCACCCAGACCAGGAGTGTTAGCACCTGTTAGGATTCCCGCTATTAACAAATAACTAAACCCCAAACTGGAGTCGAAACACTATGAAAGTGTAAAAATAGGTTTAATACCAGAAAAAATTTTTGAAGAAAAAAATTATTACTGTGATACATTAAATAAAAAATTACTACCAGCAATACATTTAAAAAAAAATGAATATTACCAACAATATATTTTTGAAAAAAAATATTGCCAGCTATATATATTTTTGAAAAAAATATTACCAGAAATAGATTTTTAAAGGAAGAAATATTACCAGCAATACATTTTTGGAAAAAAAATATATTATGAGCAATCAAAATGTTGTCGGCATTAAATAACCCATTCAGGTTGATATGCCATAAAACAAACCGAACTAAACCAAACCGAATTCAGAAGAGATGACGTGTCCAAGTTTCAAGAAATTAACGCATTCAATAAATTAAGAGAATGATATAATTACAAACATGAAAAATAAACTTGTGACTGGCGACGAAAAATGGATCTTTTATCGAAATGTTAAGCGTCGTAGACAGTGGCTTTGTAAAGGGGAAGGACCCCAGCCACAGTCGAGAAGGGAACTTTATGAGCAAAAGGTTCTTCTTTCAATCTGGTGGGATCGCCAAGGAATAATCCACTTTGAATTTTTACCACCTAATGAAACAATTAATGCTTAAATATACTGTCAGCAATTAGAGTGATTGAACCAATCTTTAAGGAAAAAAAGACCTGCTCTAGTGAATCGAAAAGAGGTGATGTTTCATCAGGACAATGCGCGCCCCCACACAGCAAGAATCACGTCACAAATGATCGAAGAACTTGGATGGGAGAAAATTCCTCATCCACCTTATTCTGCCGATCTTGCTCCTTCAGACTACCATTTGTTTCGTAGCTTACAGAATCATTTGGAAGAAACAACTTTTGTAACACAGGAAGAGGTTAAAAATGACATTTGTGAGTTCTTCGAATCAAAGCCAAAAGAATTTTACGGTAATGGAATTAGTAAGCTTGTTAATAGATGGAAGGAAGTCATAGATAATGAGGGAAAATACATTTTTGATTGAATCTGTAATTAAATGTAACATTTGGTCACTTGTTTTCTTTATTCAAAATTCGGACAAAACTTATGGTATGACCTGATAGTAAGCTTGTTAATAGATGGAAGGAAATCATAGATAATCAGGGAAAATACATTGCTGATTGAATCTGTAATTAAATGTAACATTTGGTCACTTTTTTTCTTTATTCAAAATTCGGACAGAAGTTAGGGGATGATCTGATAGCTTTTTTGTTTGTACCCGTGTGTGTTGAAAGACTTTCCCTTCTTTTTTTGCATGTCAATGTTTGATACGTGAAATTATGTTCGCGTTGAAGGGTCAATTTGTATGTATCAGCAATATTGTCCAACTATCGTGGATAATACAAATTCTGTGGTTATATTTAAAGTAAGTATGTAATATAAATAAAAGTTGTCAAAATATTAATAAATATTTTATAATACCATTCAGAATTAAACAAAATTGATCATGAGTAATCGGGAAAACTGTTAACTAAGAATTTTTCTTTAAGGCTTAAAATGTTTCCTTTTTCCATATGTTGCGACCGTTTTAGTTTAAAATTTGATTTCTGATGAAAAATTGGTTAATTTTCCTCATAATACAGAGAAATTTTCACTTGCAAGAATAAGGCTTATATAATTTAGATAATATGAAAAAAAGATGGCGTCCATTTAAACTGAAATATTAATAAACATCTCAAATATAAACATTTTAAATAAAAATAATACATCTGCAAAGAAAATTATCGAAATTTAAAAAAAAAACTAATCAAAACTGTTCTTAAAATTATCAGTTACTTTGTTAAGTGACAATTAGCTAAAATTTATATTTAGTTATTTAAAAAAAATGATAGCGAAATAATTTTAACTGACAGATTTTCTTATTGATCGATGACAATTTTCACAATTTGTAGATTTCTTTTTTTGACAGCTCTCATTCGTCAAAATGTGACAATTCAATTTTCTGTTTCTCTGGAGACCCATTTTGGAAAAGAAAAATAATGACAATTTTATTACTGTAGGAAGTATACAAGGTAACCCAAAAAGTCCTTGCCATTTTTTGATTTATTAAAAAAAAAATGAAGGTATACATCAAATTTAGCATACTCTTAGTCCTCAAAGAAATAATGCAAAATATTTTGCCAACGCGCCCTCAGTTGCTCAATGCCCTGGAGGTAAATATCAGGTGACTTGGACGCAATGATGCCTGTAAATGCCTGCTGCAAGTCTTCTTCATTTGCAAAGGATCTCCCACATAGACGGTCGCCAAAAGAATAAAGGGGTGGTAATCTTTTGGCGCAAGGCCCTAGGAGCAGGATGGAATGCACAATATCTCCTGACCAAGTTGTTTTATGACATCACTGGCCACCCCCGCCACTGGCATTGTCATTTCGGAACAGTACACTCTTGAGATTATCAATGCTGGTTACATCTGCTTCGGTATGCTTTGCATACGTTCCAACGGCAGGTAGTGATGTCTAGGCCCGTTGTTAGCAGCTGATTGTGCACGACTAGTCTACTAATTCACCAGATACCGAACATGAACTTGCGTGGGTTTAGAAGTGGTCTTGTGGTCACTTTGTGCAAACCAATGTTATGGGAGTGTCATAAATGACTCTTCGTCACTGGTGAGCACTCATCTCAAATATAAGTATGGTGCCGTGCTGAGAAAGCAACGAAAATCATTCTGTCACTCATTGTTGCTCGTTATCATCCGTCTGTGTGCGGTGTTCCCCCTTGTTCAAATAGTACGCCTTCCCTATACGGTGCAGATGAAGTCATCAAAAATTTAGAAAAGTTTGCCTAGCTCTCCACAAGTTTGGCTGTTGTCCTCCTCAGGGGCTCACCATCCAGGAAAAGTGACCACACACTCCGTTGTTT
Source organism: Acanthosepion pharaonis (assembly GCA_903632075.3). Taxonomy (NCBI): domain Eukaryota; kingdom Metazoa; phylum Mollusca; class Cephalopoda; order Sepiida; family Sepiidae; genus Acanthosepion; species Acanthosepion pharaonis. The sequence goes on along the minus strand of CAHIKZ030000139.1, from coordinate 270,830 downwards.
ATAATAAAAAAAAAAAAGGAACAGATCTCCCGACCTGAACACCTGGAACCAATAGCTTTCAGTGCGTTCACTCAAAGAATTATCCCCAATTCTTGACGTATTTAACAACAGGATGAGGATACGCCCACCATAAAACACAACCTCGAAAAACTCAAACGAGCTACTTATACGGAGCCATGTTTTCCTCATCGATTCTGATTGCGTCTTCAACTCAACTGCAATGGGCAAGAAAAATTCCACCAGCCTCACACTCATCACTTTCCCAGCACGTGACGCAATCATTTGAGTATCAATGATTATTTCTTCCCAGACGACGTAAAAAACGGCAAGGACGGCTTTGATTACCTTGTACATGGAAAGACCTAGATTTAATCTAAAAACAAGAAAATATTATAGTTTCAAAAACTGCAATACATTCATGTGTCGGTCTTTATATATATTGACTCTTAACTTTAAGACGAAGGCGATCAGGTTTCTTTATTATTTACCATCACTTCATAGCAAATAGAGTAGAATGGTTTCTCATTGATTCTTCCACAATCTTGAATTTGAAATATTCCCTCTTCCAACCAAGGCAGACAGCTGTCAAATTTGCTATTTATTCTGGAAGATTAATAGATCAATTCATGTTGTCTCGAGGACATTAATGCAAAAGCGAACGCAATATACTAAGTTAAAATTTGAATTCGGCTCGGGGATTTATCTTTTTCTTGCCTCTGTTAGGCATACCACTGGTGCAAATTCCAAATATTAACGGCATTATAATTATACTCCCCATAATAATAATCAAATCATTACTACAATCCTCCATTATTTTTACTTAATATTTTCGTGAGGGCATCACTCTCTAAGAAAATATCAGGTCTGTCTGATGTAGACCTACAATCGCCATCAATAATAGTTTTCGATAAACGAGGAATCAAGTTTTTGCTCATCTTAAAATTTATATTTGTGATATTAATTTATAATTCTGTTTAAACTTTCGTCATCTTTTTTAAAAATATATTTCAGCTATATAAACCATAATTTTCGAAATATAAATTTTCACAGAATTACGCTGAAAATTACACAATTTTTCAGCTGAAAGCCAGAAATCATTCACTTTAAACAAAATGGTGGCAACATATGGAAAAAGGAGGCATTTTAAGCTATATGCACTTTTAAATATTTTCCAGTTATATTTTAACTGTAATATATGAAATGTACATTTAGAATTTCTTTTTCGTGTTTTATTTTCAAAAGAGTTACATTGCACCAAAACATGGATTACTGTCTCAATATAAATGGTTGTGCTTGTAATGGATAATGGCTCGAAATGAGAAGTCAGAGAATTGAGATAGAATTCTAAGGCAGTTCGTTACATTCAATGATGCTCAAATCCTTTTGGAAATGGTAAGAATATCATCTCCGCATCTTCCTCTAGTCATGAGTTAAATAAAAGTGTAGAAAGAAATCTTTAGCGCTGGGTAGTAACTAGTCTAGGAAAAGGACAATTCAGACTTCAAAATTCGGGGATGTGTTTTGGAAGCCTAATAGCGCACGATGACCACCAGTTGTCAGTAATTACCGCGAAAATTAAATGTGCGGCTAGAATAAATGTTCAGATCTAAGAAATCGACAGGAGATTTCATGATACAGACACACACAGACACACATACAAACACACACAAACACACGCAAACATACATACATACACACACACACACACACACACACATATATATATATATATATATATATATATATATATATATATATATATATATATGTAGATAGATAAAAGAAAAAGAAATGACCTGACGTTCTGCGTAAAAATAAATAATTTCTTTAACTGATATAGATATATATTCACACCCAAATATATACATGTATACACACACACATACACACACACATATATATATATATCAGTTAAAGCAATTATTTATTTTACGCAGAACGTCAGGTTATTTCTCTTTTTTATCTATGTACATACATATATATATATATATATATATATATATATATATATATATATATATATATATGTATGTATGTATGTATGTATGTTTGTGTGTGTGTGTGGATACGAAAATGGACGTGAGGCAGATTTGAGGCAAATATTTACAGCTTCACAATAAAATTAGAAAGACAGAACTGGTTAACATGAAATCTGGTGCCTTCGATAAAAATGGCATTTGTTGGAGAATAAAAAAAGAAAGAAATGAATTTCTTGTGAATAGGGTTAAGAATAAATATCAAATTGCATCAGACAATACTGAACCAAAGATGGAGCCGAGGATTTTGACTCCAATTCCAAAATAGCGACTTGGGATTGAGAATATCCAGTTCTCATTTGACTGGTCTTACTGATTCATTCTTTCACAAAAATAAATAAATAAATAAATAAATAAAATAAAATACATCTATCTGTCTACTATTTTGTAACTTTATACTTATTATGTAACAATTTGTTTATATATATATATATATATATATATATATATATATATATATATATATATATAATTTTTTGTTAGAGTTCTCATGTTTCAAAAACGAGAGCTGAAACCATCCAAATAATTATTAAAATTAAGTTGAATTGTGGTGTTTAGTCCCGTTTCATCTTCAAGCGAAATTTTAGGAATAAGCTATCTCTCGGTTTACGTGTGTTTTTAGGCACGGTCCGTTACAAAATTCGTTATTGTGGGAGTGGCTAGACTATTTTCCTTCGTTAAGTGGTCAGAGAGTTAATTCTTATCATTAGATTCACCATCTTCTGAGAGATTTTGCTAAGGTTGGGTAGGGTATCTATTTCAAGGCTAATGTTGGCGGTCACCCTTTATTTGGTACCAAGTGAGGGATATTTTTTATGGCGCGCCTACACGTCGTTATGTGTCGGGATGATTGTCTTTTATTATTGTCTATCTGATTATCTATTTATTTATTTGTTTATTCAAGTGGGTGTTTTATATACAAATCATATCGCACTGAATTTCAATTTGTTTTTTTTTTTTTTGTTTTTTGACGACTACAAAAAGGGTTTTTCCTATTTAATGATTTGGCTAAGCCTTTAAGACTTATTTAGTTATGGGATTAAAAAAAAAAAACATATCTACTTTTCAAACTTAGTTACCATACAAAGTAGTTTACAAAGTAAATTTGAAACCGCACAGTACATAACCTTACGTTTTTCATTTCACTGTTTAAAAATTTAACGTTCAGATGAACACAATTTGGTCTTAAAAAACATCTCCGTGTTGATATTGTCCTAATGTCAATAGTAATAAATTACTCAATTACGAAAAAAGAAAAAAAAGACGGGGTGTATGTTTTGTGGGCATTATTCTGATCCACCCATCAAATATAACTAAGTGAAGAAGCAAAAATTTTTAAAAAAATGTTTTTTTTTATAAATGGGTCATGATTGACAGCTTATGGCAGCACAGGCATAAACTGAAGAAGATGTTAATGGTTACATAAAATATAAAAACTAGACATTACCATTTCCTAATAAATAAAAATGGGATGGGGAGGTAATTTAACAAAATGCTAAACAACTTATATGCTTTGTGAGTTTCCTACATATTTTTTATAGCTGATAAATAAATAGCTTCTTTACCAAACCAGTAAATCGTTTAAACGTATATAATTATTTGGTAAAGTAATATGCAACTGTTGAATAAATATTCTTCATATGAGATGTTAATAATAATAATCAATCAATGTGTAATGTCAAAAATATCCAATTAAATACAAATACATCAGTGGAACATGTTACTAATACTCTCAGCAAATTTATACAAAATCATATTAAATCCAAATTAACCTTACAAATAGCATGATAAGCATAATCAAGTTCCAAATTTTAACTAAATTGTAAGGTAATATGTAAGCAATGTTTACAATTTACAGTTAATTCATTTCTTTGATTTAATAAGAATTTTTTATTCAATCTGAGAATTTCCAGTTTTTCAGGTAAGCCCAGAAAACAGTGTTCATATATATATATACATATACTTGCCGTTTTTAAAGAAATCCATTTCACCATAGGAGTCTTATTATCATCTTTTAAACTCCAAACACATTTAGAAAATACCTTACACGCACACACACGCACACACACATATATATATATGTTACAGAAATAATACATCACTATCCAAATATTTTCTGGAGTTTAAAAGATGAAAAGAAGTGAAACAGTCTGTCTGTGGATGAAAATATATACATGCTCCTGAAAAAAAAAATTCCGGTTGAGCAAACAAACGCAACATTTACCGGCCTGAATGTCCGAGAAATCTCATAGGAAATATGCGTTCTCTGACAGGAACCGAACCTGTATCCTACACTGAACTGTCATATAGACTGACATGCTATACCATTTCGCTACAGAGGAAGCGCCCGTGTAGCAATGCTAAATTACTTTTTTTAAACTATAAATTTCTTATAATTTCTCTCGAACGCTCATATCTGCTCGAAGCGTATCTCAACGTAAATGTTGTTAATACTATTTATTATAAAGAAAGCATCTACTTAAATATTTGTATCTATAAACATAACGTATAAACAAAAATATATTAAAATAATTGACAAACTTAGTCCAATTATATACAAGGTCATCAGTTTACGTAATACATATCTCCAAACTATTTTTCTCATCACTCCCTAAACACAACATATTTTTTCCTTCATTTTATCTTTGTTTCTCTTTTTATCATGACGTAGCCAAGGGATTAGACTAATTATCATTTTTTTTTCCGGGCTTAAAATTTGCTCTCGCCTCAAAAATTTTATGTGATAAAAAGTTCATTTTAAAATAAGACACAGAGAGATGGTTAAAGGGAGATAACCGCGGATTCGAATTTTGAACATTATCATTGATAACTCGCTCCTCCAATTTGCGGATCATAGTTACTATATTCTTCATGCTTGATATCATGCAAAAATGTCACAATGATAAAATCGGTCTATAATTATCTATAACTATTTATACTGGGACTCGTGCAAGCAACTAAAATTAATCCATACTAATGTTTCAAATTCGGAAATCATATTTATTTTTGGCATATGGATTTTTTGAGACTGTTTCTAAACCCCAAACCTAGTAGGTACGACGCACCGTTTTGGAACAACTTGGTCACAATGCTCGTTTCTGACCATGAAAACTGGTTTCGAATCTCATTGGGGTCGATTTTTCAGGAGGCTGATTTCTTGATCTTATTGGCCTGTAGAGGTGATCCAAGCATGTGGCAACTTTTGAAAAGTGCCATGGGTGAATTCAAGTGAAAGTATTTAGACGAACATATTTGGGAGTAGTCAATGGTTGCGCTGGCATGAAGTGTGAAGTCATTGTGACCGAGGTTTTGACCTTTTTGGCCTTGTTTAGACTGTTGACTGTTGACGCCAGATAATGCCCATCCTCCAAGAAATTGTATAAAAATGCATAAAAAAAATGTAAGATTAAGTGGTTATCTCTCTTTTTGTTGTGAACCCCTGTTCCAGTCTTCCTCCCTACTGCTCCCTCTTTATTAAACTTATTGTTGTGGATTCCGGGAATGGAATCCTGCACAAATAAATAAACAACGCCAGTAATTGAGATAGAAAAATAAGTTTATTAAACGTAAGAATACAGACTTGAAGTGAAGATTAGTAGTCCAGAAATGCGGGTTAGTAAAAAGTATATGTACAAGTCTCTGTAAGTAAAGCCGTAAACATCTCTCTCTCTCTCTCTCTCTCTGGTCTCTTGTATAACTCTCTGAGAACACGCTGTGTTTGTCTCCGTATCTCTCAACCTGTCTCAACGTATCTCGACGTATCTCGACGTATCTCAAAAAGCAGGTATTCTCTCTGTCAGTATAAATATACTTTGGACGAGTCCATCTTATGTAAAAAGGGGAGAGCCCCACAACACTTATTCACCGTTCTCTTGATGGTTGTTGAATGGACTTTATCTGCTTGTGGCTGTTCTGCCTTGCATGAGGTGATACCGATTAAAAAAAAAAGAAAAGAAAAAAGAAAAAAGATTGTTTGGTTTACACAATATTATCAAAAATATCATGTGTTATCATTCTTAATAAATTCACTTAAATACCTTTGATGTTGTTTTTCTTTTTAACCCTAGAATACGAACCATCAATTAAAGTTACACCACGACTAACCATGGGTATATCATACACGATTTTGAAAATATCAAAAAAAATATTAAATATAAATCTTTATTTGAAATATTTTACATGAAGGCACTTCAAAATTTGTACTTTGAGTTAACATTAATATGAACTAAAAAACATTATTTAGGTAAAAAATCAGGTACTGAAAATTTGAATTAAACATAGGAAAATTTGCGCTATACCCATGGTTAGTATTCTTGGGTTATATGCCAAATAAAAGCGGCACACGAACACTTGCCTGTCGTTTCGATAAACCTATACTAGGTGAATCAGGAGAAGAATATTTGGAAAGATTCCTAGCTTCATCGTAAAGTTCGTGACCTTCACTGACGGCGAGATATTAATGGAGCAGACAATTTCCAGTGAAATCTATGGCAGCAGTTGTTAATGATATTCAATCAGTGGTGTCAATCTTATAACACTTTTGCATCCACGCCGCTAATTTCCGGAAACAATGAAATCGCAAACCTAGAAAGAATTGATTGAATAGAGAAATCCTAATCATAAGCTGTGGAATAATTGAGAAATTATTTGAAGCCGACGATGAAGGAAAAAAAACTGATATTATGCACTGCGGAATATAATAAGGTGCGTTCGAAAAAAATATAGAAAGTCTGTATGCATATAAAGGTATATACCTTTAAATATATTAGAGCTGGTACATTTTGGAAGAGTGGAATTGCACTCAAACTAAGTTGGGGATTGATATGGTAATAACCATAGAAAAACGTTTTTTTTTTTTACTATCCATACTGTTTTTTGAGGAGATTAAAGATTAAGTTTCGATTCAAAATCGTAGTGTTAGAATTTAATTCCCGTGAACAGAGAAATATTTATAGGACAGCCTAATAAAATTTTTAATTTGCTGAAGCTTTAAAATTGTGTACTGACAATATGTGAGGCATAAGTACATTATTACTAAATCATTGTCATTTATTTCAAAGTGAAATTATACAAAACGATTCAGCCATATTGTGATGTAATATGTCATACATTGCAGTAGTTTTAGTGTGATTTTTAATAAATAATGCATAGTTAAAACTTTTTTTTATAATTTGTGCCCAGTAATATTATGGTGTTATATACACTTTTATGTATTTTTTGTTTTTATTAATTAGGCTCTGGCATGTGACCTAACAAATCTTATTCATTGACTAAGCTTTTTTGTAATCTTTTACAATTTCTTTGAATTTTTGTCTTATCGAATGCAATAACAAAAATGCATATTTTTCTTGTGGTGATTCCTAAATATAATTCTGTTTTTAATATATTTGCAATTCAATGTATCTAATACAAAAAAGTATCAACTTTATTTTGATTTATTCTTGAAATAGTAAAACTTTGAAGTCAATTTCTAAGCAAAAACCTGCGGAAATTGGGTATTTCGTTACATTTTTCAGGCGACCTTTAAAACTAAATGCTCAAAATAACTGAACGCTAGGATTCGAACCTTTTGTATTACTACATAAAAAAAAATCAACCCCGACCTTTCGCACTATGTGTAATGCTGATTTTATCAATAGAATGTGAAGAATCAACCTTCCTTAATATACATATCAATGATTAAGCAAAATTCAAATACTCGAAAAAGGACAATTGGATCACTGTGCCGTGCCAGAAGTTATTTCTCGTCAGAGTCCATCTTACACATCTCCAAATCTACTATTCGTGCTTGCATGTTGCCATATCTGGTCTGATGCCCCTGCCGTTCATCTCGAGGTTTTCGACAAGATTCAAACTAGGATCTGTAATGTAATCGGCCCTGAATTGAGTTCTCGACTTCAGAGACTTTCTCACAGGCGTGATACGGATTCCCTCCGTCTTTTCTACAAATATTTTCATGGCTACTGCTCTGACGAGATTTTACCTGATGCCCCAAGCCTGCTACAATGTTAACATTTTTGTTCCATCTTCTTCTGAAATACTGAAATGTCACCACCACTTCTACTCCAGCATTTTGTTTCCTCGCACTTTCCTCCATTGGAAATCCGTTCCTCTCATTTGCTTCTCTAATAACTATAATCTTCAAATATTTAAATGTAATATCAATTGCCATCAGCTGACTTTATCCTTGTCCTTTTCTGCTTTCTTCAATCCTCCCTACACCAACTTTTCTCTCACTTTCACACTCCATAATCATGCTAGTGACACTCCTGCCTTACTTAAGGAAATGCTTTAAAATATATATATATATATATATATATATATATATATATATATATATATATATATATATATATATATATATATATATTTATTTAAAAAATATGATTCCAACACGCTACATTTATATTTTTAAATAAATAATTATATTTTTAAATAAATAATTATATATAGCACTATTTTTTTAAAATAATAACAAAAATACTAAAGAACTTTGGATTATTTACCTAACGAGTTCTTTCCTATTTTCTATATATTTTTCACACACACACACACACACACACACACATACACACATATATATATATAGCATAATGAGAAGCCACGTATACTTTCTTAATATGTATATATAGAAAAAGTTTCAAATTAAAAATTATAATGTTTTATTTTATGAAAGTATTTATTTATTTATATATATATTTGATATTTCAAATTGTCCTCAATTTTTCATCAGAAATAACTGTTTGTTACAAATAATTTAAAATTACTGCTTGTTAGCAAGTCTTGTTTTAATTTGAAACTTTTTTTATATATATATATATATATATATATATATATATATATATATATATATATATATATATATATAAAATATATATAGACGATGAGACAAAAAAAAAACGCGTCCATAAAATGTTGATGAACAAAATATAAAGCTTATTATATTTTATTTACATTTATAAACATGCTTAAGCATTGTTCTAACTTCGAGAAAAGCCGACCCGCTCTTTTCATTTATCTTGGGCTGTCGAATAGATCGATAGCTGATAAGATTAATCGAAGTGAGTCATGTGTCCTCAAGTTAATCAAAAAGAGAAATCAAACTGGAACATATAATAGACATAGTGGATCTGGCCGACCGCTAAAAACAACCGATAGGGAAGATAGAAACTTGGATGGTCAATGCAAAAATAGATCGATTCAAAGATGTTTTCCAAAGCGGTTAGTTTGGCGGTTTCTTCAATAACAGTCAGACGAAGGCTTAACGCAAAGGGCATTGTTTCCAAATACATGAAAAAAAGAAACCTTTCGTATCTGGAAAACATCTACAGGCACGGTTGGCTTGGTTGCAAAGCTCATTTACACTGGGCTAAATCTGATTGGAATTATGTGGAGTGACGAGAGCCTCTTTACTTTTAGATATGAAGAAGGAATGCGTATTTGGTGTACCCGGCGAAATAAATACTGGAGTGACTATCAAGGTCACTTTTAAACACGATAAAAAAAAGCAAAAAAAAAAAACAACGTTTGGGGGTCAGTCACAGCAGCAGCTAATTTGTACAAAACCAAGGAAATCAAGGACCCGCCTCAATACAACAGCATTCAACGAAATCCGTTGTTTTCTTGTCTTGGTAAAAATGCAAGAATCGACTTTCTATGGGTGCATCCTTTTTTTTTTTGCCTCGAACTCTGAAAAGAAAATATGAATAAAGACAAAAGGAAAACTTTTCTTTTCCAATGCCTTTCTTATAACACTTTTTTATGCACATACAAAAAAAAGTATCTAACAATTTATTAAATATATTAGGCATCCTCAGAAATAATTTTAATCACACCATCCATCTAAAAGTGAAAATAACTTAATTAGAGGACACTTGAAAATGCCGCTATCGGGTCTTCGGAAAATGTAACCTGCACCCGGATTTATTTTTCAGTTTGACAGTACTGATTGCCGTATATCACGTGCAACCTGAACGTTTCCTGTGGAAGATATTTAAACTTTTGGAAAATTGGCCAGCAAAAAATTAAAAAAAAGCCTTGATCTCAGTGTAAGTGAACCATTGGAGTAGGAATGAAAACCAACACAATCTCCAAGAGCATTGGGATTACTGTCAAGCAGAATTGGCGAAATATTACCAATGACAGAATCTGAACTTTGTGGCATTCATTACCACATAGAATTGAGAAAATTATTCGCGCCAAAAGTGCAACAACAGTCATTATTAACTCCATACATCAGAAAAGACTACAGGTGTACTGGAACGTTTATGGTTTTCCAGATCAAAATTTTAACTTCTAAAACAAATTACTTAGAAGTTGTAATCTAAGTTCTGGTACAAGACGCATAAACGGATTGTTTTCTTCTTTTTTTGCTGTTTGTAAAACGCATGGAGTCAAGAAATTCATCTTCCTTTCCTTCACTTTCAATAAAAAGCAAAGGAAAATAACATGGCACACACGAATCGTATAGAAAGACGAATTAAAAAGTCAACTTTCATAATATGTGCATATGTCGTAAAATTTAACCTTCTGGGTCCTGCGTTGCTAAACAATTTTAAACTTTGTGCCTGAGCTCCTCAGTAAAAAAAATAAAATAAAAAATAAAAACGTTGTTTTCTCGCACGTTTTAGACCCGGGGGTCCAAGTTGAAACCCCGAACGCTTCATTGTAAAAACGATCATTTTTTTTTTATTATCCAAAACACATGCACAAAACACAATAAAAAGGCGTCGACATGTTAGTATAAAACTCGATGACATCAAAATATTACGGCTTTTCTGATTGACTCTTCAAAATAAGACAACCAATAGCAAAACGCGAGGCAACTGTTTAGCCAGCGTTCAACTGGTGGCTGGACATGAGTTCAGCCAGCAGATGAACGCTGGCTAAACGTCGTTTTTCCCGACCACCAGTCAGGCGGTGGTCTGGGCTCAATGGGTTAAATCTAGGGAGAAATAAAATAAAATACTGCGAACTATTGCCCCAATTAAACACGCACAGTTAAACACACTCGTGCGCGCGCACACACACATACAAACACACAGACATATATATTATTTATTATAGTTTTTCATATAGACAAAAACAGTTTACTTACCAGAATGATGCAACTTCGTTTCTGTGAATTTCAATTGCACTTCGACTGGTGAGAACCAAATTGGTTATGAAAAATTCTGTTTGTAAGCAAGCCGTATGTGAAACGTCACTTCCTTGTTTGCCATTGAAATGCACAGAAACGAGTTTGCACCTTTCTGGTGAGTAAACTGTTTTTGTCTATATGAAAGATTATAATAAATAATATATATATATATATATATATATATATATATATATATATATATATATATATATATATATATATATATATGTGTGTGTGTGTGTGTGTGTGTGTGCGAGAGCACACGTGAGTGTAACTGTGTGTGTTTGATTGGGACAATATTTCGCTGTATTTTTTAATTATTGCTCTACAATCGGTATTGAAACATCATTTGAATTAATGATGTGAACGTTAGAATTTATATATTATTTTCGTTCTCACTGCATTGGTATATATATATATATATATCACTAAATGCTGGAAAATCTCCTCACAGACTTGAAGCAACAGAAATGTAGTTCTAAAGAAAAATACTGAGGATACTATCGACCGAAATTTCCAGCAACGACGAAGTTTGAAAATGGAAACAAAAAGTACACAAACATCAAACAAGGAAGAGACAGTTTATATATCTAGGGCACATAATGAGGAAAGTGGGCTTGGAAAATTTTATACTCAGAGGACAGATTGAATGAAGGAAGGACAGGGGAAAGCAGCACATAACCTTCCTAGCTTGCTTGAGTAAACGGCTCGCGTAACAAGGTTCAGGAGAGATATTAAGAAAAATTTATTAAGAGATACAAAAGACGGAAATTGTGGAGAGCCACGATCGGCTACGTACTGCAGAGCAGAAAAAGAAAAAAAAGAAATATGTGTGTATGATGCTTAGACAGGTTTTAAAAGGATATTCCTTGTATATCATGTCTATAAGATTCAAGAAAATTGTACAACGTTTTCGTTAGTCAAGACGGTTGTCACTCTGTACCTACGAAGTACGTTGTGTGAGTCTATATATTCTGAGCGTGGGAGTGTGCGTGCTTTTTGGGCATATGTGTATTTTATTAATTGCCTGACGTATTTTCTGCTATCCGAGTGAAAAAAATGTTTAGTGCGATGGCTCAATCAAGTGAAAATCTCATTAATTTCACATATAACACAGAACATTGAGGCGATATACCTACATCCTGGATGGTGTTATGTGGCCAATGAATGATTGAAGAGAGAAGGAAAGAGAAAAAAAAAACAATACTTGAGGCAAAAAAACAAAATGTCTGTATTAAGAACATAAAAAGAACAAAAATGGAGACATTTAAAGCGGTATCTACAAATCTTTTTAAAACAAAATAAAGTTTAAAGTTGGTAACTATTTAAAAGACAGACAAAAAACAAATCCTTCCTGATTATATGCCTGCTACATGGTCTACAACCTAAAGCATTGATAAATCGTAATATGTGTAGATCCCAAATAGTTTTGCGTGTCTGATGATATAAAAGGAAAAGTGTACGAAGGATGGACAGATTGAAGCAAGTCAGGAAAGAATATATGAAAGCAGGAAGCACGGATTGAAAAAAAAGTATGAAGAATAGAAAGAAGGGAGTCCAATATAAAAAAAGTATGAAGAATAGAAAGAAGGGAGTCCAATATAAAAAAAAAGTATAGAAATAATAGTCCAATATAAAAAAAAGTATGAAGAATAGAAAGAAGGGAGTCCAATATAAAAAAAGTATGAAGAATAGAAAGAAGGGAGTCCAATATAAAAAAAAGTATGAAGAATAGAAATAAGGGAGTCCAATATAAAAAAAAGTATGAAGAATAGAAAGAAGGGAGTCCAATATAAAAAAAGTATGAAGAATAGAAAGAAGGGAGTCCAATATAAAAAAAGTATGAAGAATAGAAAGAAGGGAGTCCAATATAAAAAGTATGAAGAATAGAAAGAAGGGAGTCCAATATAAAAAAAGTATGAAGAATAGAAAGAAGGGAGTCCAATATAAAAAAAAATATGAAGAATAGAAAGAAGGGAGTCCAATATAAAAAAGTATGAAGAATAGAAAGAAGGGAGTCCAATATAAAAAAGTATGAAGAATAGAAAGAAGGGAGTCCAATATAAAAAAGTATGAAGAATAGAAAGAAGGGAGTCCAATATAAAAAAAAGTATGAAGAATAGAAAGAAGGGGTCCAATATAAAAAAAAGTATGAAGAATAGAAAGAAGGGGAGTCCACTATAAAAAAAAATGAAGAATAGAAAGAAGGGAGTCCAATATAAAAAAGTATGAAGAATAGAAAGAAGGGAGTCCAATATAAAAAAAGTATGAAGAATAGAAAGAAGGGAGTCCAATATAAAAAAAGTATGAAGAATAGAAAGAAGGGAGTCCAATATAAAAAAAAAGTATGAAGAATAGAAAGAAGGGAATCCAATATAAAAAAGTATGAAGAATAGAAAGAAGGGAGTCCAATATAAAAAAAAAATGTATGAAGAATAGAAAGAAGGGAGTTCAATATAAAAAAAAAAGTATGAAGAATAGAAAGAAGGGAGTCCAATATAAAAAAGTATGAAGAATAGAAAGAAGGCAGTCCAATATAAAAAAGTATGAAGAATAGAAAGAAGGGAGTCCAATATAAAAAAGTATGAAGAATAGAAAGAAGGGAGTCCAATATAAAAAAGTATGAAGAATAGAAAGAAGGGAGTCCAATATAAAAAAAAGTATGAAGAATAGAAATAAAGGAGTCCAATATAAAAAAAGTATGAAGAATAGAAAGAAGGGAGTCCAATAGGAAAGAAGAATGGATCGTAAGAAAGAAGGAAAGTAGTCTGACAGGATGGAATTAAGGCAGACAAACAGAAAGGATTGATGGAAGGAAAGCACGAAACAAGGATTAATAGAAGGAACGATGGAAAGAACGAAGGCAGGAAGTAAGAATGGATGGAAAGAAAACAGAAAGGGAAGTCGGATGGACAGAATACGGGAAGGATGGAAAGAAAGAAGCAAGAATTGATGGAAGGAAAGCAAGGAGGATGGAAAGATAGCAAGAAGGCGAGATGGATTGAAAGAATACAGGAAGGATAGAAAGGAAGGAAGGCAGGAAGAAGTGGGGTGGCTGGAAGGAAAACAAGAAAGCAGGATCCCTGGAAGAAAAGCACGCTGACATGATGGCTGGAAGGAATGAAAGAAGGCAGGATGAATGGAATGAAATCATGAAGGCTGGTGATCGAAATGAAAGAAAGAATGCTGGATGGAAGAAACGAAAAAAAAAAGTATGCAGGATGGTGGGCAAGATGGCCGGAAGTAATAAAGAAGATAGCAGGATGTATGGAAGGAAAGCAAGGAGGCAGGATGGATGAAATGAAAGCAAGAAGGCAAAATGAGTGAAAGGAAAGCAAGTACTCATGTTGGATGGAAGGAAAGCAAGAGTTCAGAATGGAGGGAAAGAAGACAAGAAGGAACGATGGATTTTGGGAAGGAAAACCGAGGGCAAGGATATAAGAAATGCAGGATTAAAAGTGGGATGGATGGATAGATGGAAGTAAGTCAGGACGGAATAATGGAACACAGGAAAGAAAGATGAATGGATGGAAGGAAGGAAGGAATGAAAGCTAGAGAGAAGACTATAAACAATGAACGTAAAATGTAAAACCTTCCTTCGTCAGGTCTATATATATTGTAAAATATTCTCGTTATTTTTTTTTATTTTGTTCTGCGTTATTCTAACATAAGAGAAAATAATTATAATTGATCGGTTTAATTCTTTTTTACGGTTTATCAACCATTTCTGTGTTATATCTAAAACCTATTTTAGCTTGTTTTTTTATTCTATTTTTGCGAGTGAATATTGCATTTTTGAGATTAATCATCATTTTTTTTATGATACAATGTTTATTATTTAACCCTTACCTGGGGACAGGATTGATTTATATCTTTCATAAAGTAGTTGCGCGTAAGTGAATCTAAATGGAATAAAAGAATAATAAAAACCATGAAAACAATTCCAAATATAGAAAATTGGCGAATTAATAAAAATATGGAAGTATATACATTATTCGGACAATTGTCCTCATCTTTGACGCCATATTTATTACAACGTTTCGACCCGTTGTACTCTCCGGCCTTCTTCCGGTGGTTAGAATGTCGAACTGAACGCTTTACTTCGCTTACTGTGGTAGACTGTTTTAGTTCCACGTGCCATGTTTAATGGATGTCAGTTATCAGTTATCTCCTGTTAATTCCTCTCTCCAAGTTTTCCATTGCCGTAACCGTTTATTGAACCCACACACTTTAGGTCCTGTCATAGACAAAGAACACCATTGGAAAATTCGTAAACTGAAGGAATCAGCACATAATCTAGGCCACACAAATCTCCTGAGCCGACCAAGCATAGAAATGAATACAATATGGGAACCAGTAATAAGGAGTGTCAGAGAAAAGCGATAATAACAACTAAAATTTCAATATGGGTTCTGGTAAAAAACGGTTTCTGAAGACATTAGTTTTATAATACCCAGAAATTCATACACAGATGTGCTCAAGGACATATGGCACAGTGGATAAGGGCGTTAGTTAGATCCAGTGACAGGACTCAAAGTGTGTGAGTTCAATACCTGGTTAAGGCAGTGGAGAATTTCAGACGGAAATTAACAGGAGATAAATGATAATTGGTATCCATTAGACATGGCACGTGGATCTAGAACAATCTATCCCAGTGAGCAAAATAAAAGGTTCAGTTCGACATTCCAACCACCTGAAGAAGGCTGGGGCGTATAACGTTGTAATAAATATGGTCAATAGTCCGAATAATGTGAATAGTGTACATAATACCTCATCTTAGAAATAGAGACAGGTGCTCAAAAATGTAGAAGTAGAGGAATGAAAGATAAAGAAAAGAGAATGAGAAAAAGGAATGGTAAATTAATTAAAATAATCAATAAGTACGTAACTGGATTCATTTAAGAAAAATATAAAAAAAACAAAAACAAAGAAAGCAAATTATAATATCTTTTATTTGTCTGACATCATTATTTCCATGACACTATTTTCCTCATCTTTCTTGTTGTTATTACAATGTTTCGTCCATCGTGTTCTCCGACCTTCATGCCGATTGTCTTAACTGAACCCTTTGTCTAACCTACATGAGTAAACTCTTTTCGTTCCACTGCCCATGTCTATCGATATCTAGTCAAGTTCTGATTTTTAATACTATTCAATTGTAGCTCGATTCCACTAACATTAAATACACACTACCATGCTCAGTGATTGAACTCGCAATTACTATGTTACAAAAATTCATGATAAAATGCTGTAATCCACTCGTCTGTTGTAACGTACACGAATTCTCTGGAGATTTAAAACTAACATTTCTGCTGATAAGTGTTGAAGAATCATTTCATCTTTGACTGCACTGACCGAAAATGTCTTGTACTGCAGAAAGGAATTAACCAAGAGCTTATGTGTGCGTTAAAGAAGGAATGACAAATGGAGAGAGACATTCATATCTGTGGGGCTTTGAATCAACCAACTGTATAATATGTAGAGTGGTAACCCCCTCAAATCTGATATATTCTACATGGATTCTTGTAAATTCGTGTATAACTCTGACCAATGACTACTTTTTTCATAAGTAAAAACCAGATTTTTCTACCTTTAGTTACGTCTGTCTCACGTGCAAACCAAAATTACGTCTCTCTTTT
Source organism: Acanthosepion pharaonis (assembly GCA_903632075.3). Classification (NCBI taxonomy): domain Eukaryota; kingdom Metazoa; phylum Mollusca; class Cephalopoda; order Sepiida; family Sepiidae; genus Acanthosepion; species Acanthosepion pharaonis. Next base: position 254,016 of record CAHIKZ030000139.1, on the reverse strand, counting down.
GACTATCGGATAAAAGCGTGCCAATGTGTAAGTTTTGACTCGAATGCAAATTGAAATAATCTCTAGTTTACGACACCAGTATAACACAGATTTCTATGCTTAATCTACTGCGTATCTACAGAGTGTGATGTGTGAATTGTCACAATTTTATAATTTCGCGCATGCGCGTTTGTTTTTTGAATTTGTCGACGGCACAGTATAGTATTATCAGTTGGCCACCGTCAGTGAGAGAAAGAGCACCATGACGCAATTCACTGCACCAGAAATTTGGAAACGTCATGTTCTACTACTTGATATTCGCTCCGGATACTCCAATACGAACACTTCAGAATGTTTGTGTGTAAGTCTGAGGACAGTGCAGTGGATTAGGAAAGAGTTAGATGAGTCTAATGGTGATTACGAAGATATTTGGAGTGATCACTAGTGATGGCGACGTTATGCCTCCATTTATCTTCCCACAGGGCATCAGGCTCAACCCGGAGGCCAACATCAAGTTCCTTGAGGAGGTAGTGTTGCTCTGTGGTACCTAGAATTTATGAATTTAAGCGTAGTACTCTATTAACGGCAAGATATCACCAATTCACAATTCAAATGCCTATATTTAGCCGTAAGTTTTATGCTAACAGTTTCTTCGAACGCACCTCTTGCCTGTGTAACTCTCTTCCGGCATCATTTTTTCCAGTCAACTTTGATCTTCAAAAATTCATATTCAATATCAATGGTTATCTAATGTCTTCTTCATTACCGTTCTATTGTTCTCACTCCTTAATAATGTTTCTTTTTTTTTTCTAATTCTTCCCCACGCCGTAACCATTTGTGTCTTAGTGGCTTTATTGCCCTGCACGGAGTTATATGATTTTTAAACAACTGAACCCCCTTTTATACATTTTGCTTTTTCAGTTTTCTATTTTATCAGTGAGTCAAGGTGCTGATGTAAAGTGATAGAGATTTTATTTTAAACCAAGGAACTTTTTTTTTTTTAATAGATGAATCAAATTGTTTATGAAAACGAACTGAGAAGTGGCAATCAGTTAAGAAAACTTAAAACAGAGGAATCTCATACAAACAAGACTAAGGAAAAAAAATTAACAGATTTTAAAAATTAGCGAAGTAAATAATGATTCCTTATCTCTCTTTCAAGCTCCTAAACCCATTGTGTACTGTTATATGTTTTCAGACAACAGGACACAAAAAGATTTTTTTCCATTCAATTTAAAGAACTAGCTCGGAAACGTTATTAATAGTGTTTCTCTAATTTTGTCGTATTATTGATTATATGACCAGAGTGGAATGTTTAGCAAGAAGTGAGGAAAAATAGAGAATGCAGCAGAAAATTAAGACAAGATAAACGCGATTTATTCCAACAATTAAATTAAAACAAAAATGTGGTTGGTCAATCCTATGAGCCAGGGAAATCTCCAGACTACTGCTGTAGAAGTGTCAAATTGTGACATCTATCTTTCATCATATTTGAATGGATCAAGCCAATGATTCCTTGGCGTCAATCACATAACCAATCACCACTCAGCAGGAAATTATGATACAAGTAACATGGAAAGGGACCTTGGACTCCTAACGTTCTCTATACAATGGCGTCGTAATTGTTTGACGAAACGGACAAGATGTCATTTGATGGAAGAAAGTGAAGTGGGGATTCGTTCTATACCTTTCGTATGAACAAACATACAATGAACAAGTTATAACTATTATGTGTATATTATTAGGTGAAGATTTTATGTATCGTGACGAGGTAGAATAATAATAATAATAATAATAATAATAATAATAATAATAATAATAAAAACAATTCAGAAACGGAAAAGTAAAGAAAAGAAAACGGAAAAGGAAAGAAAAGAAAACGGGAGGAAAAGGACTTGGGATAAAGGGAAATAAAACGAAGAAGAAGAAAAAAGAAGCGAAGAAATAAATAGAGAATGAAAAGAAATTATAAAGAAAGAAGTAATAGCAATAGAGATGTGAAGAAAGGTGAGTAAAAAAAAAAAGAAAAACAGAATATTTGTACGAAAAAGGGAAAAGAAGGAAGCTGGGACGCATTATTTCAATGAAAGAAAGAAAGAAAGAAAGAAAGAAAGAAGAATTAGGAGGGTAAGTTTTAAAAATGCATTAAAATGAAGAATAGAAAAAAAGAAAAACAAAGAGAGAATATTGAAATAGAGAAGGTTAAGATCTCCTGAGAAAAACAGAAAGAAGGAGAAAATATAAAAGAAAAAAGAAAAGACAAAATTCGTGAGGAATTAAAGGAAAATAATGAAGAAAAAACCCGAAAGATAAAAGAAAAAAAGCAGAACTGAAAAAGAGAAGAAAATATTGACAAAAAGAAAGAAAGAAAATAAGAAAGAAAAACACAAATAAAAACAAAGAAAAATCTTATAAGTGGTGTGACAATTTTATTTAGGGAAAGACTGAAGCGTATTTATATTATGTACATTACTCAGACTGTTATCCTCATCTTCATTGATATATTCACAACGTTTCGGTCGTTATATGCTCCGGCTTTCTTCAGGTGATTGTAATTTTGAACTGACCCCTTTACTTCCGCCCCCGAAGTAGATTGTTCTAGTTCCACGTGCCATGTCTAATTGATGTCACTTATCAGTCTCCTGTTAATTCCTCTCTCGAATTTCTCCACTGCCATAACCTGGTTTTGAACTCAAAACCCTTGAAGGACACATGGCACAGCGGATAAAGGCATTGGTTAGAACCAGTGACAGGACCCAAAAGAGTTGTGAGTTCAATACCTAGTTAAGGCATTGAGGAACATGGGGAGGGTAATTAACAAGAGATAACTGATAACTGACATCCATTAGACATGGCACGTGGGACTAGAACAGTTAACCTCAGCGAGCGAAATAAAGGGTTCAGTTCGACATTCCAACCACCTGAAGAAGGCCATAGCGTACAACGGCCGAAATGTTGTGGCAAATATAGTGACAAAGATGAGGACAATAGTCCGAATAATGTAAATAGTGTACATAATACCTCATCACAGAAATATAGATAGATACTGAAAGGCCGAAACGATGTAATAAATATGGCGTCAAAGATGGGGACAATAGTACGAATAATGTAAACAGTGTACATAATACCTCATCACAGAAATATAGATAGATACAGAAAGGCCGAAACGTTGTAATAAATATGGCGTCAAAGATGAGGACAATAGTCCGAATAATGTAAACAGTGTACATAATACCTCATCACAGAAATATAGATAGATACAGAAAGGCCGAAAAATTGTAATAAATATGGCGTCAAAGATGAGGACAATAGTCCGAATAATGTAAACAGTGTACATAATACCTCATCACAGAAATATAGATAGATACTGAAAGGCCGAAACGTTGTAATAAATATGGCGTCAAAGATGAGGACAATAGTCCGAATGATGTAAATAATGTACATAATACCTCATCACAGAAATATAGATAGATACAGAAAGGCCGAAACGTTGTAATAAATATGGCGTCAAAGATGAGGACAATAGTCCGAATAATGTAAACAGTGTACATAATACCTCATCACAGAAATATAGATAGATACAGAAAGGCCGAAACGTTGTAATAAATATGGCGTCAAAGATGAGGACAATGGTCCGAATGATGTAAATAATGTACATAATACCTCATCACAGAAATATAGATAGATACAGAAAGGCCGAAACGTTGTAATAAATATGGCGTCAAAGATGAGGACAATAGTCCGAATGATGTAAATAATGTACATAATACCTCATCACAGAAATATAGATAGATACAGAAAGGCCGAAACGTTGTAATAAATATGGCGTCAAAGATGAGGACAATAGTCCGAATGATGTAAATAATGTACATAATACCTCATCACAGAAATATAGATAGATACAGAAAGGCCGAAACGTTGTAATAAATATGGCGTCAAAGATGAGGACAATAGTCCGAATGATGTAAATAATGTACATAATACCTCATCACAGAAATATAGAACAGATACTTTTTAATTCATGTCATATTTTTCGCGGAAACAAATGGAAAGAAACTGGAACAATAGATTGCATCATGTTTGGTAATAGTCAGAGTGAAAATATATCCCTATTAAAATCTCTCATGTTGAATATGATATAAAGATATCGAGTGTTTTGTGTGACATAGCGTTTCAATAAAGGCGCATGATGGCGCAAGTATTGGGTAGACAAAACCACACATAACAGATGTTAATGTTTATTGAGAAGTGTTGAAATGGTTGCCGGGATCTACCCAACGAAGAAGAAAAAAAGGTCTCTGGTTGATAATAGTATTTTCCACATTGCCCTTCCAAATGATGTATTAATTTTTCGCGATTTCCTGGCTAAGAAAACTATTACAAAAATTCCTCATCCATCTTATTTTCCAGACTTAACACCTGCGATTCTTTCACTGGTTCCAAAATTGAAAAAAAAAACTCCTTTATGGACAAAGATTTGCTGATATGTCTGGCATCCAGCAATACTTGAATACATTTCTGATAGTTATTCCCGTAAATATGTTCCAAGAATGGCACCATCGTTTCGCGAACCGCGTAAATTCAGAAACATCTAATTTTTTAATAGCTAACCAAATTTTATTTTCTCAGGTCAAACCGGGAAGCAAAGTATAAAAAGAAAGAAAAAAGAAAATGAATTTAGAGAATAAAGGGAAAGGAAGAAAAGAATTTATTATGAAGACAGTTTTGTAGAACAATGCAAAATTCTTAATAGATTAATACTTTTTATTATTGACATGTATTCAATATAAATTTGTATGTCATGGGAGCAGACGGGAAGAAATCGTTGTATGAAAATTGGGTTAAACCGTTAATCAAATTGGGAATGCGCTCGTCTGTCTATTAAAGCATAATCTTAGATAATGTTTTTTTTCTTTTCGTTTTACCAGGATTCTAAATATATAACACGATACATTTTTTTTTCTTTTGTCAGCTTCTGTTTACGTCGAAAACGTAAGTTGAATAACGGTATTAACTGCCAACGGAATGTAGCAGCCGAGTTGAAACATTTCGTAAAACGAGGAAATATATTTCAAGGCAAGTACATCCCGAACGAAAGCAGATAACCTTTGGCATTCACTTTTTCACACATCATAAAAATACGGATTTATTTCAACTACGTTAAAGAAAATATGATGGAGTACAGAAAACGAGTTTCGTAGGTAGCAATACAGAAAGTGTTTAATATAAAATAAGCTGTAAGCGTTCGAGAGTATATTTACTAGAGTAGTATATTTAATCTTTCAAAACTGTAATAAAATTTGGCGAATTTACATTGACATAATAGAAGAAAGAAACACACACACACATGTAGATATATTATATCATAAAGAAGTAATTATACAAAGAATCAATTAGCAATGTCAATGTGATTAATGGCGAAATCAATTCGCTAAAAACACTTAAACATTAATTTACTATCAACTCCTTCAATAATACGATCCTTATATTTGTGTTGTTGTCAGATTGAATTATCGGACCGAGTACTTTCAACAATTCCAAATTGTCATCTTCGGTGTGTAATTTCTCCAAATACAAGCAAACACTAAGACGAAATATATGTAATATACATACAAAAGATGATCGTAAGTTAATGTCTAATTAAGTCTTGTTAGCGAAGTGATTTCACCATTAATCCCATTAACATTGCTAATTAATTCTTTGTATAATTACTTGTTTATGATATATAAGCTACACACTATAATACCAATCAAGCCAAGAGAAAAATTCCGATTACCATATCCAGTAACCAGTGTATTTGTTTTCTCTGGAGAAATAATACAATAATCCAGAAACTATACTTGCAGAAAACCATCTGCAAGCGGAGAGAGAATGCGTTCAGTAAATATACAAAAAATTGAAATGTTTGCAAGACAAGGATGTATCTTCTCACCGGACTCATTCAACTTATACAGTGAGGCGATTCTGAGAGAATTAGAAGTCCGGCCAGGATTCATTATTAACAGCTACAATCTTAACAACATTAGATTTTCAGATGACAGTGTTGATAGCAGACACGGAAAGAATACTAAATGAAATCATACAGAAGGTTGGGAAAGAAAGCGAGAAGAAAGGACTAAACATTAATTGCATAAATACGGAATACATGACTGTTAGCAAAAGGAAGAGTCCAATATGCAAACTGCAAGTTGGAGATACCAAAATCAAACAAGTACTGGAATTTAAATATGGAGGAAGCGTTGAAACACAGGACGGAAAGAACGACATTGAAATCCGAGGTTGCATTGGGATGTTTTCCAAAAGCTTAGCTAAGTATTAAGAAACAGAAAATGGCAGGTGATCCTGGACAATCTCCTCACAGATGAAGTTGAATATTGTAATAATATCTATGATGGAAATGGATATAAAACAAATTTCTTCTTTACCCGTGTTTAATTTGAAAAAAAAAAAAAAAAAAAAAAACCCAAAACACACGATTTAGATTTTTATTCTAAACTGAATGTGACTTAGAAAATGAAGGAAAAACAAGTAGTCAAA
>CAHIKZ030000139.1:215000-240000 GCA_903632075.3 Acanthosepion pharaonis | reverse complement strand
CATTTGATCTTAACGTTTATTCCAACTTAATTTCAATAAAAACATATAAATAGAATAACTTATGTATTTTTTTCTTTTTTCCTGAGTAATTTTATAATTTTAAACTTAATATAGATTATATTTTAAAATGGGTAATTTTTAATTTGTAATATCAAATTTTATCGTATAATTTATTATTCATTAGGTAGAATAAATCCTATTTTAGTCTAACCACAACATTAAAGCATTAAATAATTTTTATAACCAAAGTTCGTTGAGAATTTTTTTTGAATTCTCGTATACTTGTGATTTGATTGCTCATTCCAGCTTATGCAACAGCGTTTCCCCTTTCGAGGGGTGTTTGATTGATTTGAACTTTTTAAAACCCTTTATTCTACATTCAACACCATCACTTGTTAAGACACCAGAAGTGTTGAAACAAAATGGCTACTTTTGTAGTGATTTTTATTACATATTTATGTTATAATTTGAGAATAAATAATTATATATATATATATATATATATATATATATATATATATATGTGTGTGTGTGTGTGTGTGTGTGTGTGTGTGTGTGTGTGTGTGTGTGTGTGTGTAAAGAACTTAATTGTCAGAGTTCAATTAGACAAGGGAACATCAGTATTAAAAACCTGCTCTATATACTTGTAAGAAGATAAAAAAAAAATACATGTAGCACATTGAAGTATAGAAAATTATGAGATCATCCGAGTCCGCTATCTTGGTTTCAACCATTCAGTGTGTTCAGCCAATTTCGCTCAATTTTTATTCTAACGCTATGTTTTTTTTATTAAAAAAAAAAAAAAAGATTTCTGAACGTTATATTTAAAAAAGAAATGAAGCAATAAGCACATGACGTGAGGTGTGGTAGAAAGTGAAGAGCAGGAGGAGGGGAAAATCAAGTATATTGAAAATGTATCGAAAGGGATTAAATGAAATATACGTACGTTCATTTTATCCCACTTCAAATGAACTTACAAGGAACTTTTAGTGTGTATAAGTTCATTTGATGTAGGATGAAAAGAACCTATGTATATTTCATTTAATCCCCTTCGATACATTTCCAATACACATTGATTTTCCCCTCCTCCTTCTCCTCCTCTTCAACATGTACATTCACCTCGCGCTGTGCGCTTATTCGTTAACTTTTTTTTTAAATGTAACGTTCATAAATTTTCTAGTTTGTAAAATATAGTGTTAGTAAATCAACTGACCGAAATCGCCTGAATATACCGAAAGGTTGAAACCAAGGTAGCGGAATCGACTGATATCCTAATTTTATATATATATATATATATATATATATATATATATATATATAGTCGAAAATTACAACACATCTGGTGTCTTATCAAGTGATGGTGTTCTACATACAACAGCATCACTTGGTAAGACACTAGAAGTGTTGAAACAAAATGGCTATTTTTGGAATGATTTTATATCATATTTATGTTATAATTTTCGAATAAATAATTATATTTGCTCTACTCTGTATTTAGCACTCTTTGAAAATATACATCAATCCTATATATATATATATATATATATATATATATATATATATATATATATATATAAAAAAGAAATATAGCCTTACGATGTGCTATATTTATTGGCCAGAGCGTTCAATATCATAGATAGAGCGTGTGTAAATATAAAAGTGATCATAGAAGTCAACACTTAGAGACGACAGTCTGTTTCATGCTTGATGCAATCGTCAGGCCCTAAAAGATTGCATGTAGCATGAAACAGACTGTCGCTTCTAAGTGTTGACTTCTATGCTATATATATATATATATATATATATATATATATATATATATATATATATATATTATTTCAGTTTGATGCGCGCACCTATACAGACACACTGTCTCACATACACTCAGACACACACAGGCTCTCTCTCTCTCTCTCACGCATACATATAGACAAGCACAGACGCACGCATCACCCCAACACACCCACTCACAGCACAAGACATAGACACGTATGTTCTGCCTGACCAATGAAAAACCTGTCTTCCAAGTACTGGAACATTCTTTCTCCATAGCTCCTTTTCAAAATAGTACGATGAGGCTTAAATAAAAACGAAATATGTTAAATTTACAAACATTTGCTTTTTGTTCCTTTTTCTAATACATATGAATGTGGGTGTGAATGTGTGTGGGGCAGGGTGTATGTGTGGCTGTGTTCGTGTGCGTATGTGTTTGTGTGCGTGTATGTGCGTGTTCTTGGGTCTGCGTGTGTGAGGAGGTTGCTAAAACCTTACCAAAATCATTCTTCTTCTATTTAGTGATTGATATACTAATTGTGGGAAGAGGCTCTAGACGAATTTTTTTCCAGTTTTCTCTCGTATACACAATACCGGTGACGCTAATAAAAACCGTTTCCCTATAAGGAAACTTTTGTCATACACTAACTAAGCGGTCGGTATTGCTTCAGGTTGAAATTTGTAAAATCTTTGTCTTAAAACAATTTTTCAGGAAAATAGGCTTGTCTCGCCCGATATCTTTTAATGTTCTTTCCCGTGTTGACTGGAGTTTACTTCCTAGACTTTTAGTTGTAGCAGTGTGAAATTTGAAGTAGACTTGATGATGTCATTATTCTTCATTCGTGTTACACGGACTATCCATTTTAGCTGTTGCTGATGTTGGTAGTCTTCAAATGACGTGATTCCTGTTATTTGGTACTGTTATTTGTTTGTGATTCTCTCGCGCCAATCCAACATGTTCAAAAACGTATTATCTTTGCCAAGACCCTCAGACGTCACAAGCTCAAAGCTGTTTTTCACGACTGATCTTAGAAAGCAGTTGTATACAGCTGACAGTTTAGATATTTCTGAAAGGGTCTGTGCCATGCATGACATCCATATGAAAGTTTCTAATGATAAACGATAAATGCAAAATCCCGAGAATTTGCCTTAATTTACTTGATATTAAACGTAAAATTAATATAATTGAAGCAAAGATCTTTTCGAGCTGCTCCGCAACCTTGACATAGATATTAGAATAATCTAAATCCTCTACTGGCAGCAGAACGCCTGCATAAAGTTAAAAAAATCAAACAAGTTCAGCAGATATACAAAAATAACAAGAGGCGTAAAGCAAGGATGTCTCTTCCCGCCAGACTTATTCAACATATAGAGCAAAGCAATTCTGGAAGAACTGGAAATGCTACCAGAATTCATCATTGGCGGCTACAATCTTAGTAATATAAGATACGCAGATGACACAGTGCTGATAGCAGACACGAAAAGGAAATCACAAAACCTCCTACAGAAAGTAGCGAAAGAGAGCGAAAAGAAAGGACTAAGCATAAACTACAAGAAAACAGAATGCATGGACACTATATATAGAAGCAGGAGTTACCCAGTTCTCGGTTTTAAGTCTCTCACGTCCCTATCGCTACTTCCATAGGACGTGCTCAGACAAATTACATTCCTTAGTTAAACAAGTCCTAACCTTCCCGGCTAGGACACGCCATGCTACGCACATTGTAAGGACCACCCGCATTCCCACCGTATTCCATAGGAGAGAAGTACGTGCCACTCGAACAGCTACTTCCTGGGAACCACTGCTCTGTGGAACCAACTCTGAAGATAATGTTTTCCCGATCACTATACAAGCTTAACCTTTTAAAATCTAGGTAAACATCTATCCTCCCCACATATCCGCATAAACTGTGCCTCTTAATCTATAACCCTCTAGTTCGATTGGCTTCCGGGCCTTATGCAGGTTGAATATCAAAATAAAAAAAAAACAATACATATTGCATCTGTTGATGAGAGGAAAAATGTGTCGCTCCAGAAAGATTTTCTCGCCCTAGTCCATCCTTCAAATCTATAAATCAACCATTCGCCCTTGCATGGTATACTACTGTCATATATGGATTGGAGCCCTTGCTTGTTCGTCTTACGGTCCTCGACAAAATCTATAGACAGATATTCAATGTGATTGGCCCTTGATCTGGTATCTCGTTCGCATTAGCTCCCTCACAGATGAAAAGTTTCCAAAACCACTACTCTGTGGAACCGACTCAGAAGATAATGTTTACTCGATCATTATACAAGCTTAACCTGTTCAAATCTAGGTAAACCGTTATCTTCCCCACATATCCATATAAAATGGGCCTCTTGATCTATAACCCTCTACTTCGATTGGCTCCCGGGCCTTATGCAGGGTGAATCTCACAATAAAAAAAAGTTGTTTCCGCCCGAGTGCATCCTTCAAATATATAAATCAACCATTCGTCCTTGCATGGAATACTGCTGCCATATATGCTCTTGTGCCCCCGCTGTTTGTTTTAAGGTCCTTGACAAAATCCAGAGACGGTTATGCAGTGTGATTGGCCCTGATCTGACATCTCGCTTACAGTCACTCTCTCACGGACGTGCTGCCACTTCCCTCTGTCTTTTCTACAAATACTTTCACGGTAACTGCTCCGACGAGCTACTTTCGCTAGTTCCCAAACTGCATGAATTTAAACGTGATACTAGGCTGACATCTCGGTCCCACTATCGAAAAAGATAAATGTAGCCGTCAATTCTACTCCAATAGCTTCATGTCTCGCACCTCTCATCTGTTGAACGCCCTTCCTCTTAATTGCCTCCCTGATAGATATAATCTCCAACTATTCAAATGCAAAGTCAATCGACATCTCCAGATTCCTTGATCTATTCCGGTCCTTCTTTTCATCTTTTCTTCTATCACGCCTTTTTACACTTGCTCCCACTGTCTGCAATCCCTTGTGTGTTAGTGGCACTCTCGCCTGTTGGAATTTTTGGTTACTAGTGAGCCAGCCAAAATGAGCTAACTCATTTTATAGTTCACCAATAGAAAGGTTAACCAATCAGAAGGCTCAAAATATTCAATGCGGCGTGTATAAAGGCGGCCATATTTTTTTTCCGAATATTCGCTGGCAGCCTTTGATATCGAAGACTGAAGAATTACAGAACAGCTGATGGTGGTGTTGGCGATATAGGTGGATTAAGTAGAGTGTCTGACTCTTAACTTTAACCTTGTTTCAACGAACAGATTACGTAATTACTTACTGCGCTGTATTCTACATTCATAGCCTATGGTGAACATGGTTAACATCGCCTTGCTTGGGATGAAATACTTAAAAAATAAGAATACATACAGGTGTATCTATCGAACAGACATAACGTTTCCCCATCATGTTATATTCATATTTAATGAGGGAGAGTTCTAATGATACTGCCGACCAAGGACATTCTCAAACACCCGCAAGATGGTGATATATAGTAGAGGTAGTACGTGGGAAGTTATTACTCTACTGAAACCCCATATTCTACAGATTAAATCGCATGAGAATTTGGTGAACTGAAACACCAAAGGAAGTTAGTATTGAAAATTATGATATCGCTTACAATAAAGTTTTAGATTGTACGTCATGAACGAAAACACTCTGAAAGTTCATTATATACATTATTCGGACTATTGTCGTCATCTTTGTCACCATATTTATTACAACGTTTCGGCCGTTGTACGCTAAGGCCTTCTTCAGGTGGTTGGAATGTCGAGGGGAACCCTTTTTTTTTGCTCACTGGGGTAAACTGTAATGGATGTCAGTTATCAGTTATCTCTTGTTAATTCCAGTCTGAAAGTCCTCCACTGTCTTAACCGAGTATTGAACTCACACTCTTTGGGTACTATGACTGGATGTAACCAACGCCTTTATCCACTGTGCCACTGGCGGCGGTGGTGGTGGTGGTGTGTTTGTGATATATATATATATATATATATATATATATATATATATATATATATATATATATATATATATATATATATATATATATATATATATATATATATATATATATATATATATATATATATATATATATATATATATTTGTGTGCGTTTGTTTTTATATGTGATGAAAGTTTTAATGACAATCTGACAGGAAAGAAAACACATAGGTTATTTTCTAAAGTTTTTTTTCCTGTTTGGCCGATGAATCGGTGTAATTACAAATGATTATTTATTTCAATTTATTTCAACAATTTTAAATTGAAAATTACTGAATGACATAGTTACAGTAAAAGAAATCAAGCGGTCAAATGCGTAATATAAAACTGTTTTCTTTGACAAATATTGATTGGGTTTAAATGTTTAGTCGGCGTAACATGTCAAAATTGAATTTTTCTAAATTGTTTTAAATATTTAATATACATAATTTAAAATTTATCACTAATACACACACATATATATATATATATATATATATATATATATATATATATATATATATATATATATATATCAATGAAAAACAGACCACTTGAAGGTACCATTATAATAATTTATTTCACCAGAATCCTTTTAAAGGACGCCGGATCATCAGAAAGCACTTCCAAAACTATTAGCTCTGGATTTACATTGTGCTCTCAGGATTCCATCCTCCTTGGGATTACCCATACGGATTACCAAGTTCTTCATATATATATATATATATATATATATATATATATGTATATGAATTTTGAATAGATTATATCTGTAAAAGGACAATATGAATAAAGACAAAAGGCAAGTTTATCATACCCGACGTATTTCATCCTCTTATTGACTTTATCAAGGCAGATGAAATGATTTTTATTTTATTTTGTAACAAGTATCTATATAAGAGAGAAAAATTGTTTTTTCTTTCAAAATGTTTGAGTTGGAGAGAACATTCATAAACATTATTTGATTAGTCGAAAAGTCTAGCCAAGAAATGGAGGACGCTAAATAACACAATTCAACGTGTAATAAAGGAGAGTGATTGAATTTTTTTTTTTTTTTTTTGCAAATTAATATTAAAATTATTTTATTTTTTGATTAATTTATGTGTTATATCTTTTTAAATAACATGAGAATTAAACCGCATTATTTTCATTTTTTCATATATGTTGACTTGGGAAAGTAGTTATACTCTCATGTATTGAGATATTTCAAGAAATGCTGGGCACAGATTTATATTTTGATAAGATTCCATAATGGCACCGTCAAAAATCTTCCGTCTAAGTATGTTATTTTCTCTTTTAATAAGTGTGGTATTCTTTGGATCAAAGTTGTGTTTGAATCTATTTCTATGTATAACTAATGTATTTGATAAATTCTTTTCTATAAGATATATTTTTGTTCATATATACGCTTCTTCAAAAATTTCTGCAAGGCACTCCAAAGTATTCTCCCGATCATATTCTTCTTCTTCTTCTTCTTCTTCTTATTATTATTATTATTATTATTATTATTATTATTATTATTATTATTAATGATAATAATTCAAATGTTATTTTTAATGGACACTTCGAAATGTTCACTATAATAACGTTTGAAATAATAATGGATTAAAAATAAAATTACACTGAACTAAAATTTTCGCTTGAGGATGAAACAAGGCTTGATTTTTTAGATCACTTTAATAATTATATTGAGGTTTTCAGCTCTTGTTTTTGAAACATGAGAACTCTTATGTAGCGAAGGAATCATATTTTTAAAAATAAAAATATATATATATATATATATATATATATATATATATATATATATATATATATATATATGAAGACAGAGAGACAAAATATACTAAATTTAGAATTGTATGATGTTCACTATCTGAGAGGGAATGTTACGTTTTTATATAAACAGGTCAGACTAATTGGAAACTCGGATCCACATCATTATAAGTGATCGTTAACTCGTCATGTGATGATCGCTCAATTAATGAACAACACTATCAAATGCTATATCTATCTATCTATTTCAATATATATATATATATATATATATATATATATATATATATATATATATTGTTGGCCAATCGTATTCGACGATAGCTTATCCCTATTTCAGACGCCTATGCAGTCGTCCAGGCCTGACGATTCCGTTTAGAATGAAACAGACTGTCGCTCATGTGTGTTGTCTTCAATGTCCACTTTTATTTTTACATATGCAGTGTCTCTGATATTGAGCACTTTACCTCATAAATATATATATCATAAAACTATATTTTGCCAAATACATATATATATATATATTTCTGTTTGTCTCTAGTTTTTGTTTTTATATATATATATATATATATATATATATATATATATAAATATATATATATATATATGTTTGTCTCTATGTGTTTTTGTATATATATATATATATATATATATATATAAATATATATATATATATGTTTGTCTCTGTGTGTTTTGTATATATATATATATATATATATATATATATATATTTTTCTGTTTGTCTCTGAGTGTTTTTATATATATATATATATATATATATATATATATATGTGTGTTTACGCATACACAAGCACACATATACGTCTGTATTTGATTCGTGAACATTTCACAACCAATTTGTCAAGTAAATTGCCGCATAATGCCTGCGTCTTTTACATATTAGAATTTAAGTTTTAATCTCTGTCCTTTCCTCGCTGATAATTGGCCAAAATCATCAATCAAAGCTAGAAGAAAGGACAGGCTTTTAGACTTATATTCTGCACTTCACCACCTCTCTTAGAACATTGCCTTTTTATCACCGGCTCGTAAGAAATGACTAGTAATTTTAATCTTAGCGAAATTCCCGAAACAATACTGTTTGATGCCGAACCAAAACAATTTTTCTTCATGAATTCTTGTAGCTCACGTTCTCCAAAGATATATGCAGGTGCTGATATGTTTACTATTACTTTCTTTCATTGTTTATACTTGCTCTTGTTTCAGATGAATTTTTGTAAAACATGTAGTTTATATTTCCGTCAGGAACTTGGCGTGGAATTAAAGAACAGTTTAATACCTTGAAGGAAAGAGAATTTCGAACAATATACTGAAATGCTTTTTCTTGAGAGGCATACAGTTTACGATGGATAAATTGTCGTCTAATTTACGTAAAAATGAAAATAACACCGGCATTTCATTTTAACAGATATATTTACCATAATCACACAAAATATCTTGAATTTGTTTTTGTTTCTAACGAAATTTTTTAATGTTTCCCAATACTTTGCTTAGCTTCGGATTTCAGTGTCGCACTTTCCTTCCTCTATTCAAACACTTCCCATATATTTGAATTGATGTACTTGTTTGGCTATGGTATGTTATTTAATTCTTCGATCTAATGTTTTTGCTGCCATCGATGCTGCTGCTGCTGCGCCTTCTCCTCTTCCCCCACCTTCTCGTTCTTCTTCTTCTTCGTCTTCTTCTTCTTCTTCTTCTTCTTCTTCTTCTTCTTCTTCTTCTTCTTCTTCTTCTTCTATTGGCTGTGTTCCTTCAGTTCGCTGGCATATATAGCGCTTCACGGCAACATATCCCTTGTTTCTTTTAGCAGTGTTTCTCCTTTTGTGTACCCTCTCTTTTTGCCACCCGTTCACACAAGCTCGTGAGTTAAACAGCGTATTAAAAAGAACAGGAAAATTTCGTCAATTCATGAGTACCAAAATTCTATGGAAGTGAATGTTGAACAATTCTGAAGAGAAGAAGTGGCTTGAGACAACAGAAATATCGTTAATGGTAATAATAGCCGTTTACGTATGAGGTAATATCTGGCATTCATTCACCGAGATGCCACTAGTGCTATTGGTTGAAATTCATAGTCTTTCTCTTAAAACGATTAAATGCCGTCCACCATTATGTTTCCAAACTGACTCTTTTTGTATTGCGTATAAATTGTCATAAGGCTGACATTGATCGGTTGTATATGTCCAGATCCGGAGGAGGTAGAGGATAAGTTCAGCCAGAATTGTCATACAAATTCACAACAATCGGTCTTGAATAATACCTGGAAAATGTAGAAGTCTCGATGATGATATGCGTCAAAGAACGTGAAAGAAAGAGGAAACTGCATTCAGTTATAAAGGAATCCAACAATTTGTATGATAAAGAATGGTACCGAAAATAATGTAAGTAAAATTTCTGGACATATAGTCATCTCAGAATAACAAAAGTTTACTTTGAACTGAACTGCATATATAATCCGCAAAACTTACCTCCATCTAAACGAAACTTCCACAATGTGCATAGATAACTTTTCTACGGTACCGTTTTTACTTATAGACTCCTTAGGGAACATGACAATAGGGCGCTTAAAATTACTCTCTTTCAAGATGGTACCACACATAGTAATCGTAGTGGCAATGATGTTCAATTCTTGATGCTATTTTCGGCCTTAGATTCAAACAGAATTTGTAGAGAAAAATAACTATTAGAGCAAAAAAAGACAGGTAGATTTGGAGAGCCATGTTAAGGCTAATCCTAAAGAGAGTGAGAGAGAGCAATTATTAAATAGGCATGGCCAACCAAAAGATGCCTTCATTGAATTATCTATAATTCATTTTCTTGAGAGAAATATTTCCATTGTGTTCAATATTTTGAAAAGATATAAAGGTGGTGAAAATTCAGAGTAAAAACTTAACTTTAAGAAATCCTAAACAACAACAAAAAAAAATTCTTAAAGATATAAGTTTACTCTTAGATAAAGCTGGGATGGCGATGTGTAGTGCAAATAATAATAATAAGTATCAGTCAGTTATATGCCATGCGTCACACACGCTTAGGCGATCATGTATGTTTCGATACACGACTGAAGAGTCAGATTTTTTCACACCGTAGGTTGCCATTTCTTTTTTCAGTAGACCAGTTGCCAGCAAAGGCTATAGAAATCGGCCTGTCCTGCTATTTATCCTTAGCTAGGGGAAGAAGACGAGGATTCATACTTTTCTGAAGGGTATTACGACGTAAGTGAATGTAATAGATTTAATTAGAATTCGAACTCTGCTTTCCAATTCCTCTCCCGAAGCTGCTATCCATTACACCACCGTGTCTCCTAAGAATAAGATTAAGAACAAGAAGAATAAGAAGAGGAAAAAGAAAGAAAAACAGTGGAAATAAATAAAGAAAGAAAGAAAGAAAGAAAAAAGAAAGAAAGGAAGAGAAAAAGAAAGTTAAGAGATAGTGTAAGAAAGAAGGAAAGTTAAGTAAGAGGTAGATAGCAGAAGAAATAAATAAAGAAGAAAAAAGCATGATGTTGATAGCGTGTGAAGAGAAAAACAAAGAAAAGGTGAATGAAAAGGTTAAGTAGGAGAAAGCAGAAGAAAGAAAGTTAAAAAATTACGTAAGTAAAAAATAAAGAAAGGAAAAAAGAGAGAAGAAGAAAAATCAGAATATTAATAAAGTGTGAGAAAAAAAAAAGGATGAAAGAAAGAAAGTATTTAATAGTGACAGTACAAGAAAGAAAGAAATGATCGGCTTCAGAGGATAAAGAAAGATAGGTAAAAGGTAAGTAAGCGGTAGATAACAGAAGAAAGAAAGAAAGTTTAAAAAGTAAGTCAAAAAAAGAAAGAAAGAAAAAAAACAAAATATTAATATATAAAAAAAAGGAAAGACAGAGTACGGAGAAAGACATAAAACTTAGGCTTCAAAGTGATAGACAAGAGTATAAAGAAAGAAAAGAGTTAATAGTGTGAGTACGAAAAAAAGAGAGAAAACTTGGGGTTTGAGATAGAGAGATAGAGAAGAAAGAAAGAAAGAAAGAAAGAAAGAAAGAAAGGAGCAGAATAGAGAATAAGACAATGAAAAATAAAAAAAGAAAGAAAAATTTCAAAAAAGAAAGAAAAAAAATTAAATATAGCAAATGGTTATTATAGCTATTTCTTATAAATTTCTTTTAAATGCTTCCTTTTCTTTTCTTTTTTCTTTATTCATTCTGCTTTTATTTTCTTCTCTGTTTTCCGTAAAAACAAAGAAAGTTTTACAAGAACAGGAAATAAAAACAATAGACAAGGAAATCAGAGAGTAAGTTAAGAGAAAGACTGATTGAATGCCAATATAAGCAAGCAGTCAAGCAGAGAATAGGAAAATAATATGAACAGGTTTAAAAAGAAAATTAAAAAATGCCAAATGACCTTAAAAAAATGACGAAAGACTAGGAAATATAGAGAGTGGGTGGGAGTTAATGGAAAACTGGAAAGAGAATAAAAGTTCTTAGTAGATATGATTGTGTTATAGAATGACGCTAATGGATGTAGCTTAGAAAGAAAAGAGAAAAGAAATGGAAACGAGAGACAGAGAGAAAGTAATGAGATAGAGAGGGGGAGGAAATAATCGGTATCATGGGAGAGGAAATAAAACGTTTACACTGTAAGAAAAAAGGTGAAGGACAAAGACAGAAAGTGAAAGAAAGACAGGAAGAAAGAATAAACAAAATGGAGGAAGGATAGCGAAAGAGGAAGATAGATAGAGAGAGAGAGAGAGAAAGAAAGAGGGATAGAGAAAGATGCAATGGGGGATAGAGAGAGAGAGAGAAGTAAGAGATTTTGACGCAAGAAAAATCGAGCAAAACAGACGGGAGAACAGCAATTTAATCTTCAGTCACTTCCCTGAACCATCTTAAATTATCTGCGACGACCCAGATCAATAGATTTCTTTTTATTCCCCGCGGAATCGGCCGTAATAGACGGATATGTGATTGGGCGTCTTCTCTACTGATCAATAATAACACATTCATTGTTTTTGAAGCAGAGGCGAAATAATTAAAATGTTGCACACTCTGGGTATCCAGGCCGATTCCCAGGGGCAATGAGTTTGGAATCGTCAAGATGGCGGAGGTTGAGTTTTGTTGATGATAGAAAAAAAAATACAGTAAGAGAAGAGAATATCGAAGTAGGAGAAAAAAAAAAGATGAGAAAGAACAGGGAGATGAGGAGAACCGATTCGCAGTAAAATGAGGAGATGTCTAAGAGGAACAATAGAATTAAAATGGGAGAAAGAAATATGGGGCGTTAAATTAAAAGAAAAAGAGAAAAAGGTGAAGAAGAGATGCAAAAAATAGTAGGAAAAGGAAGACGTACAAAATGAGTTTAAAAGAATGGGAATTAAAAAGTTGGAAAATAACAATAGGATGAAATCATGACAAGAATAACATTAGCATAATAGGCAGGAATATGTGAAAATAAAGAACTTTTTTTTTTTTAAATCATTTCTCCCCAGAAAATAATAAAATCACTAAAAGGCAACGTCATAGATAAGAGGATAAACAACATCCGTATCCTGGGTAAGACGATAAACTACGTCCAGCAGTAAGGCCTCTGATCAGGATGTTTTAAGGAACGTGGAACCACCTCTTAATAGCTGGTGTTCCCACGTCCACCCTGGCTCGGGGTTGTAGAACATGCTACGGTCCCAGCTATAGGCAAATAGTTAACCCCTAAACTGGGGTCAAAATACAAAAGTATAAAAATAGGTTTTAATACTAGCAATAATATTTTAAGGAAAAAAATATTACCAGCAATACATTATCACCAACTATACATTTTTGAAGAAAATAAATATTACGAGCAATACATCTATAAGGAAAAACATATTACTAGACTTAAGTTTTGAGAAAAAAAAAATATTACCAGCATAAATATCTCCTTCACATTAAATAACTCATTAAGAAGGAAGGTGTTACGCAGTGCGAAAATATATGAGAAAAGTAAGACATTATTAAGCAGAGAACAATAAAAAAAAGTAATTAAGAATGCATAAGATAACGATTGAAAAATGCGTTACGATTTTTGAAGACTAAACTTGACTGGAAAGCAAAAAGAGGCGTGAACTGTTACGCTGTTAACTTACGGTTACGTCTAGCAATTTCAACGGTAAAATAATGAGACCTAATCGCCAATCAAGTACTGTGCATGAATTTGAAATTCAAGGTAAATTCAGGACAATTAACATAAAATGTTTTTTTTTTTATAAAAAAAGCAGAAGAAAGCTAATTCATGGCTGCAGGAAAATGACAGATGCCGATATGACAGAAAAAGTTCAGCAATTTGTCACGGATCTCTGAATACAAAATAGTTTAAGTCGTGGTGTGGCTGACAATATAGGAGGGGAAGATTTGGATAGGAAGAAGGGAAAGGAAAACATGAACAGATGAATGCTAAATAAAAAAGGGAGAGAAAAAACAGATGGCGAATATATGAGCAAGAAAAAAGTAGGAGAACCAGGGGAGGGATTTGAAAATCAAGGAAAGAGAAACATTGAAGGAAAACGAGAAAGACAAAAATAATCAGAAAAGAAAGTTGAAAAAGCGGGAAAATGAAAACGAGACAGTGATCGAAAACTAAATGGAAGGATAGAAAACAAATAACTCGTGTGATGACAACCATAGTTATCTCCCCTTCGAATGACTCGATTTTAAAAGAAATATCTATCTATCTATCTATCTATCTATCTATCTATCTATCTATCTATCTATCTATCTATCTATCTATCTCAGACTGATCATTATCTATCAATCTATCTATCTATCTATCTATCTATCTATCTATCTATCTATCTATCCCAGACTGATCATTATCTATCTATCTATCTATCTATCTATCTATCTATCTATCTATCTATCTCAGACTGATCATTATCTATCTATCTATCTATCTATCTATCTATCTATCTATCTATCTATCTATCTATCTATCTATCTCAGACTGATCATTATCTATCTATCTATCTATCTATCTATCTATCTATCTATCTATCTATCTCAGACTGATCGTTATGTATGTATGTATGTATGTATGTATGTATCTATCTATCTATCTATCTATCTATCTATCTATCTATCTATCTCAGACTGATCGTTATGTATGTATGTATATATGTATGTATCTATCTATCTATCTATCTATCTATCTCAGACTGATTATTATCTATCTATCTATCTATCTATCTATCTATCTATCTATCTATCGATCTATCTCAGACTGATCATTATCTATCAATCCATCTATCTATGGATCTATCTATCTATATATGTATCTATCTCAGACTGATTATTATCTATCAATCTATCTATCTATTCCTCTCTCTCTCTCTCTCTCTCTATATATATATATATATATATATATATATATATATATATATATAAAGTATGTGGCGCAGTTCAATTTATATTACAATGAATCATTCATACAATAATTAAATTAGTAAAGTTTATGATATAAAATGGCGAAATTCCTTCCCTAACAAAATTTTAAAGATACATTAACCCACTAATCACTCGATGAATTTTATAATCCTTTTTTTTTTTTGTAAAATTATAAAATGTATTAGGTCTTCCTTAAATACGCAAGAAATTTCGACTGTACATTCAGTCATCTTCAGACATGGAAATTATTTTGCTTTTGGTAAAATTCAGATAGCATCCTAGACGAAAAAATATAATGCGAATCGAAATATGTTTTTTTTTTAATGTGTTATTGATAAGGCATACAAACTTGCGAAACGTGCAGTCGCAACGCTAAGGTTGATTATTTTTGAAAATTTAAGTGAGTGCGTTTTTTACTAATATGGCAAACACACTCAATCTATCTATCTATCTATCTCAGACTGATCATTATCTATCTATCTATCTATCTATCTAAGACTGATCATTATCTATCTATCTATCTATCTCAGACTGATCATTATCTATCTATCTATCTATCTATCTATCTATCTATCTATCTATCTCAGACTGATCATTATCTATCTATCTATCTATCTATCTCAGACTGATCATTATCTATCTATCTATCTATCTATCTATCTATCTATCTATCTATTTATCTATCTATCTATCTCAGACTGATCATTATCTATCTATCTATCTATCTATCTATCTATTTATCTATCTATCTATCTCAGACTGATCATTATCTATCTATCTATCTATCTATCTATCTATCTATCTATCTATCTTTGTCTGTTTACATATATATCAGTCGATTTATTATCTCTCTATGTATCTCACTGTATATTTCTCTCCGTATATACTCGTCTGTGTGTTGAAGTTCAGGAAATAATTTAATATCGCAATGATCATTTCTTAATTTGATATTTTTGTCAAAGAATATAATTCACCTTTATATGCATGAAAACAACTTTGATGGAACTCGATTTTGAAAACAAATTTTAACTACATGCACTCGGTGGCTAGTGATACGCTAATTTTGAAAAATAAATCCGTTTAATGGAAGGAAAACGAGCCAATCATTTAAAAAGAATTGTAATTACACATGAAAAAGGAGAGTAATTAAGAAGTACAAAACCTCGTTTTGATTTCCCTCATGATCATTTAATACGCCATGACAGTTTCTCCGTCACAAGTACGTTTAGAACAAAAGGTTTTCATTTTTCTCTGAAGATGAGCGAGTCCTGATACAGAAAACCATCTTCTCGATAGCAATCTAACCTGTGTTTTCTTTTCAATTTGAAAAAAAAAACACTTTTAATCAAAGTGTCCCTTACCATTACGCTAAAGGAAGGCATCACAGCGGGTTCACCCCTTTTTTCTTTGATAGAATCACCATCACAACGATCACAGTTACAATAAGTTTTTCTTTGTAATTCGTCACTGGGGATGATTTTGGAGGAGATCGAAAGTACTTGAGTAGGAAGAAACTAGGACGTCTTCGTTGATAAATTTCATTTTAACATCACGAAACGGATTGAGATCTGGACAGGATCATTATAAAAATAAGTACATATAATATGTCTATTTATTCAATGAAATATATATATATATATATATATATATATATATATATATATATATATATATACGGTATATTGGCTCCTGAAAAAATTAATTTCAGTTGAGCTCTCTGGGGAGGAGAGGTGGGTTGGTAAACAGTGACTATTATAGCTATATAGCGAGACTCTTCGCTAATGCGAATTGAGTCACTCCCGGTCACTAGGCGTGTTTATAAAGATAAACACGCTAAAACTCACCTGGCGCCGATGGCTTAATGGTTAGAATCTCCGACTGACATCAGTTCAGTCGGGTTGCTGGAGGCAACCGGATGTCTAGCCACACTGATGAGCTGTGAAACAGTCTGTCTGTGGATGACGGTATATATATATATATAGATAGATAGGTAAAGTGGTAAAAAGTGCACCACCATTAGTAATCACTTTTACCACTTTTACAATATCTATTAACTAACAATATTATCATTACCACCAACACAAAGCACCATCCTTACACATCACACCCACTATTAAAATATATATATATATATATATATATATATATATATATATATATATATATATATATATATATTTCTGTGTCTCTGTGTAGATATAGTAGTCCTATGATAGAAATTCAAGAGAAAAAAGAACAGCAATAATAATAATAATATTAATAACAACAACAATAATAATAATAATAATAATAATAATCACAACAGTAGTAATATATATTATGTATTATTAGGTCTTTAGATTACATAGAAGCACGATAAAATCCCAGTTTTCGCATACGCCTGTGTCCTTATTCAAGGAACTATTAATTGAGTTCGGACCACTTCGGGGAATTATTTTGTTGCATGTGCTTAATTACTGATGAAAAATAATCATTAGTGAGTAATTGATAAGGATTGAAGTGGGTTTGTAGATGGCTTTGTGGAAATTCTATTCATTGTGCAAGTCTATATTCCAATTTAAACCTCGAGTATTTCTCTCCTTTTTTCTATCTTTCTTTGTTTCTGTCTGTCTGCCTTTCTGTCACTCTCTTTATATATATATATATATATATATATATATATATATATATATATATATATATATGAAGAAATGTACTCTTAAGGTGTGCTATATTTATGGGATCAAGTGTTGAATATCAGAGATAAAGCATATGTAAATATAAAAGTGAACATCGAAGTCAACACTCAGAGGCGACAGACTGTTTCACGCTAGACGCGATCATCAGGCCTGATGACTGGGTCTAGCAGGAAAAAAATCTAGTAAATTTCTCGAAAAATTCTCTCCGTTTCAATTCACTAAATTGTTTTTCTTAAATTCCGCTCCATGATTCTTACTCAAATGTGAAATATAAAAATATGACCTGCCTATTCTACGAAATTTCTTCCAAAACAGAAAGAAATACTATACAATAAAATAAAATTCGAGTAAACATATCAGCAATTCAATTTCTCTTTGAAGAACGTGAGCTACAAGAAAAGATACATGATAAAAAACAAAATTTATTTTTAGCTATAAAAGACAGGAAATTGGGGAGAGCCGTGATTAATAGCATCCTGAAGAGATACGGTACACAGAAGAAAATGAATATCTAAACACTGCACGGCATATGTCTTTCTTCGCTATATCGATTTGTCTCTCGAATATACTTTACGTCTCTTTGTATTAACCATTCGTCAGACAAGTAATCTTCCTTTTTATTCATTATCGGTCATTTTCGTTTATCACATCACATTCCAAAGCTCACTATTAATTCTCTATCTCTATCTCCCTCATTATCTGAAAATCTGATATCTCCGTGTAAGAATTAAATAAATAAACAGGCAATTCACTAGTTCTTTTAAAACAACATAAAACAAGAACAAAGAGCCCGTTTTTCGTACAAGAGAATCACTAAAAAAGGTTCGTCGTGTTCATCATTTAAATTACGTTGTAAACGTCACGCTTATCTACAAAAATCTCCGGAGACTTGTTTCTTCCATTCATACCCACATTTATTTGACGTAAATAGGAGGAAATAGAAAAAAAGAAAAAGAAAAAGTAACGAAAACAGAACAAAACCAGTCAACGAATAAACGCTTATAGGAAATACATTCCAAATAACAAAACCAAAGAAAGCAGACGATAACTTCAAAGATTGTGGTTTCTTCAAAAGAATAAACACATATTTATTCGAAACTGTTGTGCTCATTACTTTTTTCAAGTGGAAATCTTAATTTTAGAACGAACGATGAAAGACAAAACAACTGATTATTTGTTTCCGCCGTTTAGTTTTGATTATCAGTAGCAGCAAAAATTGTCAGTCGAAGACATGCTAACGTAAAACCATCGTTGAAAGAAAGAATATCATTTTTTTTTTTTTTACAAATTAATGTGTGGGTGTAATATATTTATCGTTTTAACTTGACAAATGATCGCCATCTTTAGCATGATCAAAGACAAAGTCTATAATAGCCAGTATCAAGTCGTTACTAACTGACGACACGTGATATTTATATTTTACATGAAAGTGATAAATAGTGTATTGGTTAAAGGCAGTGTCTGTTAGTGTTGACAACACGAATATTCCGATTTACTGGGAGAAACAGACACGTTACACAGAAGGATATGAGACTGGTGCGTATTAATAAGTAGCTGTTCTTATATATATATATATATATATATATATATATATATATATGAAGAAATATAGTTTTAAGGTGTGCTATATTTATGGGATAAAGTGCTCCATATCAGAGATAGGGCGTATGTAAATATAAATATAAAAGTGAATATTCATGTCAACACTCAGAGACAACAGGCTGTTTCATGCTAGACGCAATCGTCAGGCCGATAGGTAAGGTGTTGACGAGTCAGGTCCGATAACAGATATATATATATATATATATATATATATATATATATATATATATATATATATATATATACACACGCACACACACACACACACACACACACACACACACACACATATACATATATATATATATATATATATATATATGCGGTTATACACGGCAGTACAAAATCTCAGACCCTGATCTTTTCATCAAATGTTATGTCGGTTTTATTGAATCCTTTCTGATGCAATCATAGTTCAGATGAGCTGGTCATATCATCAGAATTAGTGATGATCGGATGCAGAAAATCCTCAGGTACAGCCAACTTTTTCATGGTAAGCATAACGTAGGCCGTCCTTGGTTACGCTTCAAGGATAAACTTAAATACAATTTAATTGCTGCAAACATCCCTATAGAGGAATTCGAACTTGCTGTTGAAAACCGACCAAACTGGAGAAACACCCGCTACCGTGGTATAACTAACTTTGAAAAGAATCGTCCCAACCACATGAGAGAATACAACGTGATGGTGTCTCCATGGGCTCAGTACTGGGTCCGGCATTTAGCAATTTCTACATGTCGAAACACGAAAATAAGATATTTACAGATGTTAAAAAAAACTTCCTATGAGAGATATATCTGAGATATGTCGATGATATACTTATGTTATTTAAAAATACAAATGAAATACTTCAAATACAAAAAACGTTTCCAAAATAATTCTGTCCTTAAATTCAAGTATGGACTCAATATTAATAATAAAATCCCCTTCCTTGACATATTGATAAACACAAATAATAACAAATTTACTATTTCGCCATACAAAAAATCTACCAGCATAAAATGATGTACACTTAACTACAAAAGTGAAAGTCCATATTACTACAAAATAGCAATTATAAAAAATCTAATCATGCAGAAACTAATTCGTCTACAAAACAGTTTTTTTTACAGTGAATTAAATAATATAAAACAAACACTTAATAATAGCTTTCCAAACTATATAGTTGATGAACAAATAAAATGTTTTCTTAGAAGTTCCAGTACTAAGCAAATATAACATAATACTGCTTCAACTAATCTCAAATATATTAATCTATTATATCGTAGTCAAATGCATACTAATTATAAACAAGATGAAAATATACTAAAAAAATGAGTAAATACAAATATATCCATAACGGATTCTAGCAAAATAAATTACATTAATCATATACTACACTAAATCTAGTATATCCAACTTAATTATTCGCAATGATCCCCCACTAAATAAAAAAACACAAAAAAACATTTAAAAAAAACACAATAAAAAAAAACAATAAAAAAACTCAATAATAAAATCCTGAACAAACCCCCATGCCTGAATAGTATTAATAAAAACCCTACACTTAAATTAGACAAAACTAGTGAAAAATTATGTTATTGTAGAAACCCAGAAGACTGCCAATTGGAAAATAAATGCTGCGTTAAATCTGTTGTATACCAATGTACTATCTCATCCATTACATTGGGTCTACGAAGAATGAATTTAAAGCCAGATGGAGGCAGCATAAGGGCTCTTTCAACAATATAAATAAAAGAAATCAAATATCTCTATCTAAATATTTTTGGCATTTGAAGGAAATGAATAAAACACCAAAAGTAAAATGGAAAATTATAAACAAAACTAGAACTTGTAAAACTTGGGATGACCCATGCCCTTTATGCCTATATGAAAAACTACACATTATTAAGTTTCTAAATAATAAAAATCTATTAAACAATAGACATGAGTTAACGGTTTTTTTGCCGACATCATCAAATTTTTGCATTGAATAATTAGCATAAAAACAAACAAACAATAAAATAATTTTTTAAAATCCATAGTCCTAATAAATAGTTTAAATGCCCTACAAAAAAAGATAACCCTGTATGAAGTCGGCAAAAAACAAATGTCAGCGATTTACGATCGTTTTTATATACACAAAACCCTTTCAGAAAAAAATAAAAAATAAAATAAAAAAATTAATAAATCTCCATAGACACTTAAGCAGGTCTAGACGATGTCATCTTCCGCTTTAAATTTAGACACCCCAACCTTACCCTGACTTGACATCTGTGAATTGTAACTGAGATATTGATATAAATTATTAACACCTTACGCCCCTTTTCTTTAAACAATTGCACTTGCAATTACCAAAGAAATTTTGATTTCAATAATGAATATGCTTATAAGACACGTAAATTTCAGAAATAAGTTATTAAAAAAAAATTTCGTTTGAAGATGGAACAGAGCTTAGTACTTTAATTCAATTTAATTCAAATAATTATATTGAAGGTTTCGGCTCTTGTTTTGAAACATGAGAACTCTTATGTAGCGTGTTGGAATCAGATTTTTAAATAAATAATTATATGTATGCTCTACTTGTAGGATTTGCAGACATATGTTGATGTGTAATTTTCCCTTAGTTTTAGTGTAAGGAACCCGCTTCCAAAGATTGTAAAAAATATTTTTGATGCCCAGACAGACTGCTTCGCTGTATCACAGCTCATCAGTGTAGCTAGACATCCAATTAGCGCTCGATGGAGAGGAAAGTGAATTTTAGTGTATTTATTTTTAAACAAACACACCAATGAACAAGAGAATTCAATTCATTTAAAAGCATTAGCAATAAAAATAGACAGTTTAGAAATTCGCGCTTTCTCCCCAGAGAGCGCAACCAAATTAATTTTTGGGAGCATTATGTCGCCTTCCACAGACAGACTCTTTTACTTTATTTCAGCTCATCAGTGTGGCTAGACATCCGTTTGCTTCAAGCCGGGATCGAAAACCAACTGATTTGTCTACTCCTATTTTATTTTAAAAACAATTTTTAAACAAACACACCAGTGAACGAGAGAATTCATTTCATTTAGAAGAGTCTTGTATTAGCAGTAGTAATAGTCACTGTTTACAAATTCATTGCTTACTCTCCAGATAGCTATATATATATATATATATATATATATATATATATATATATATATATATATATATATATATATATATATATATATATATATATATTATGAAATGGACAAAATCCGACAATTATTTTTAGACATTTTATGTTCATATTCTTTTTACAGATACAAATATTTAAGTAAATTTGTTTATAATAAACAGTATCAAACAACATTTACCGGCCTGAATGTCCGAGAAATTTTCAGGTCGGTAAATGTTGTTTTCACTGTTTATTATAAAACAAACATTTACTTAAACATTTGTATCTATTAAAAAGAATGTATAAACATAAAATGTCTTAATATATATATATATATATATATATATATATATATATATATATATAATTATTTATTTAAAAAATATGATTCCAACACGCTACATAAGAGGTCTCATGTCTCAAAAAATAGAGCCGAAAAACTTCAATATACTTATTTGAATTAAAGTGAATTAAAGTAAGCACTACTTTTGTAACGAACACTATTTTTAAAAAAATAATAACAAAATACTAAAGAACTTTGGATTATTTACCTAACGAGTTCTTTTCATATTTTCTATATATTTTTCACACACACACACACACACACACACATATATATATATATATATATATATATATATATATATATATATATATATATATATATATTATATATATGTGAGTTTGTGACCTGTTTCACGCATTATCGTCAGGCAAACTGATTAATGTTTAAAAATTTTTTAAAACTTTAATCAGTTTGTCTGACGATCGCTAAAGCGTGAAACCCAGGGTCACAAACTCACATCTATCTAACCAAATATGTTAGCTCTATCTCTGATATTGAGCGCTTTCTAATAAGTACTGCGCATATAATATATAAATAATTATACATATATATATATATTTATTTATATTTATATAAACTTTTCACACACACACACACACACACACATATATATATATATATATATATATATGTGTGTGTGTGTGTGTGTGTGTGTGTGTGTGTGTGTGTGTGTGTGTGTATGTATGTATTTATCTTTAATATATGGATATAGATATCACCTGAGTTACAAAGTCAAGATTTACTGTTCCTATTTTCCGCAGGCATGAAATTTTATTCTGATCCCATAAATGTAAAATCCTTGATTATTGAAATATACGCTATTCTGGATTGGTCTAATGTATCTTAGGCATTAATCCCTTGGGGTAGAATTATTAATTTCGTAGATTCAAGGCGTGTTTATAACGGTATATTGGACAGCTGGAATAGATGTCTGAATATAAGGCTATCACAACACAATTAGAAGCACACACATACTTAAGTGCACACAGACATGTTTTAATGATCCTATTTAAATAAAATTGTAAGCATTTATAAAAGTCTTTCTTTCAAGTATCATTTATTTATTTTTTGCATAATGTTCTTTTAAGACATTTTTTATGTTTATACGTTCTTTTTATACATACACATATTTAAGGAAATTCTCTGTTTATAATAAACAGTATCAACGACATTTACCGGCCTGAAAGTTTTTGGCTGAGCCAACGGGCTCGGAATGCCCACGTTAAAAAGGCCTTGTGCCACATGACACCCTCATGGGGGGGTGACTGAATATCGTCAGTAGTTCAAGGGAGACAGTAGTTCAAGTCGAGTCAAGAGACGAGTCAGAGGCAGTCAGAAACAGAGTCGCGTTCAGACAATGACTGAAAGACATTGGAATAGTGATACTGGTCGAGACTACATTGTTCTCTCTACTAAACCTGATTGTTCATACTAACACTTCTACTTCTCTGTATATATTCCTGTTTGTAATATATCTGTGTTATTCCATATACGTGTTCGAGTTCTTCTTTATTGGTTCTACCTTGGACTATCACCGTGGTACAAGGAACCGGACCATACCACTTAAGAGCTTCAGATTCTGTCATTTAACGCTTCCTAAAATTCTCTACTATCTGAATCCTCGGTGTAAGAACTGACGAGGCTCGATGTGATCTTAACTATAGTGAGTGAACCGGGGGGGTTGATTCTTTCAGTGTGATTTTCGAATAAAGTGAAGAAATATATCCGTCTCTTATGAAGAATTCGGTAAGAAATTGTCAAAAAGGACTTGGCGTATTCGAAATGACAGAAATATGGCCGTATACTGCTTGCAAATTGAATTAGAATGGGAAACGGGAACAGGAACAACGGTCGAACGAATGAGATGTCATATTGCCGGAAGTCATTCGCTGGCGGGCGGGAAATATTCTCGAACAGAGCCGAAGTCAACTAACTTGAAAAAATAGGTTCAGATTGCAATGAATTAACACCCACGCAATAAGATTTAAGCGCCATACCCTGATTTTGGCTATTACGATAAACGCTCGCATAGTAATGTCTAATGTTTAGTTCCAGAGAAATTAATTTTTTAAAAGTGTAGCTCGTTCTGTACGATGCCGGAGAGCCACTCAAGTTAGAGTGTTACAGAGTAAGAGGCACAGTTTATGCGAAAAAGTTGGGAAGATAAAGAGATGATGCATCATGGAGGGAGAATTGAATCTTCATTACGTAACGGCTTATGCAATCCAGTTACTCCCAGCCAATCCATGAGGTCTCCACCGAATGTCGTCCTTACTTTCTCCGACTGCGATATGTGCGTGACTGACAAATATTCTTT
>CAHIKZ030000139.1:195000-207500 GCA_903632075.3 Acanthosepion pharaonis | reverse complement strand
TATCTTTTAATGTTTTACTGACCCCTACAAACAAAAACGTTTGCGGTACCTCTCTTCTCTTCTTTTTATATATATATATATATATATATATATATATATATATATATGTGTGTGTGTGTGTGTGTGTTTGTGTGGGTGTGCGTGTATGTGTGTGTGTATATGTACAAACGTAGTACCTTGTCAGTCATTTTTAATGAAACATGTATAAAAGAAGAATTGCTGCTGAAATACACAATTATTAAATTACATGAACCGGCAGCCAACAACATTCAGAAAATTTGTTTTAAACCTAATACCTTGTCAGTCGTTTTTAAAAAATCTTATATAAAAGAGTGGATGCTTCCGAAATACAAAATTATATATATATATATATATATATGGTGTGAACCATAGAAAGATAAGACGAACTCGGATATAAGGTTAAATAGTACATTCTTGGAAACGTAGTACAAAGGTAAATGTGGACTGGGGAGTACTTTCTCTCACTGGTGTCTTGTCTCACTCATTCACTCACTCAATGTCTTCGACTCGGTGACCCTCACTTGGTGACTCCCCTTTACTCAGAATTGGTACCCATATTATATAGGTGTGGAAGAGTCCATTTGTAGGTAGGTCCCCATATATATATATATATATATATATATATATATATATATATATATATATAATGGACTCTCCCGTCGGTTTCGACGTATGAGGATCTGACAGCTTATTGATTCAGTTATGAAATTTTGTGCGATAATCTTAATTGGCATTTAAGACCCGCTAGTGATTTACAAAGGAGGCCGCATATGGAGCAAGTTCTCGCTTTTTAAAGATATCACTTTGACTATATATATATATATATATATATATATATATATACATATATATATATATATATATATATATATATATACACACACACACAAACACACACACACACACACATATATATATATATATACAGAGGATATAAGAGACCCGGATATAAGAGAGATTTTTATCTGGTCCCAAATTAGAGCCGGTGTTAATGTATATAAAATAGACCAAACCCTGATATAGAGAAACCCGATATAAGAGACTTCTTCTCCGGTCCCGACAACTCTCTTATATCCGGGTTACACTATATATATATATATATATATATATATATATATATATATATAAACAAATTATTTATTAAACTGGTCACTTCTGCGATACCCTGTATAAACCTTAATTGTTAAGTGTGCATGAATATTTTATAAAAGCGCACCTGAATGGGGGTATTAAATTAACATGTCTTACATATGCACAATCGAAATTGAATTTTAATCATGTAACTCCCTAAGCAAGGCGATAAAAATATCTGATACTTAATTATTTACTGATATTGAAAAAAAAAATGAAAAAAAAAAAAAACTTTCTGTGGAAGAAAGATAATAAAATAATCAATTTGAAGACGACAGAAGATGACCTAATTCTACACTTTTGCCAGTTATGGTGCTCTTTAAATAAAGTGGTAAACGTCATTATTTGTGATTTCATCATGGAAGCCAACGATAAAAGCACCCGAACAAACACGCAGAACGCTATTAAAGGGAACCAGTATGTTACGATGATTTGTCACTTCGTGCTAACACAACCATGGATGACTCAATCCGTTTAATTTCATTTATAAGGCTTCAGACACACCGTCGTGGCGTTTTCGACATCGTTTAAATTCATGAAGTCGAGATATCAAAGAAGAGAGATCGCTAGGTGAATTGTTATGTATACCGATTGTAACAGCAAAATTATCCAAATCTTGTAAACCACATAGGATAATTGTACACCCCACAAAATGTTTAACACCTAAAAACCGCTAAACTACCTGAGTTTTTTTCCAGGTTTTCAGATAAGACTTTTAGCCCACTTGACACCATTTGTTTTAAAAATAACTAAAAAACCCTTTGAGTTATTCAGCTAGAAAAAGAACAGGTTAAAATCGTTTTGTGACACTCCTACTATGTCGTCCGAACTGAGCAATGGTGAGAGGAAAAAGATCAATCAGGCCCTTAGTAATGGTACCTACATTCATACTCTGGATTCCATCTTCAATGTCCATTCAAGAGAATGATGAATGCATTTTAAAAGAGGGAATAGTAGAGAGGAAAACTGGATCAAGACGTCAAAACAGCAAGAGGGATCATCATTTCAACTTAGAGCTAAATATAGTCTTACTGTTTAAAGTAAAGCCCAATAGTGTTATAAAAAGCTTGCAGGATTGCAGTAAGGTATCTTAAATCATTTCTAAAACATAATGGTTCAAACCTTAATCTAAGAATTGGACAATTTTGTTGTTACACCCAATATATTTATAGCAGAGTCACAGGAAAGGTACGTTATGGAAGTAGTTGGACCCGTGCCGCCAGGTCTGGGCCAATATATTTTTGTTTGTGGATTGACAAAATTGGTATGTTTATAGCATATAATTCCAACGCAGCTTCTAAATTCGATGTTAAAAATCAATGAAATGAAATAAAAATTAATTTTCTCTGATCTATTATGTTGGTTTTTAATCCTGTTATGATTGTTTTGGTCCTTAAATAAAGCAGAAAATGTCTTTATTTGTTTTGTGATTTTATCATGGAAGTCAACGAAAAAAAAAAAACAACCGAACGAACACACAGAGAGCATTTCAACGGATCCATCGCGCTGGATCTTTCATAACCCCTTTAATATGATCATGTTCCCCGAATGATTTCCAGGTTAGAAAATCAGTCGGAATACGCTGACTCCCTTTTGAATAAACGTTACCGTTCCTATAAGAGGGCGCACCATCAGGGGCCTGATCAACAGTCTGAACAAAGCCTCAAACCCTCGATCATGGGGGTAAGGAGATTTTCTCGATATGCAATAAACGGGATGGGGGTCTTAATGAAAGGGAAGACAGACAGTTATTTAAAGTAAGTTAAGTGCGAAATTAATCAATGGGGATCTCATAATATGTTCAGGGATTCGGAAAGTTAACTAAGAAAACAAAAAAAAAAAAGAAAGAAAAAACAAGGGCCACCCCTGTCTACTCGGTAATATGTAGTTATATCAATTTGTAGCCGAATTATATATTTCAAAAAAGTATTTATTTAATATAAGGCCCGATACGCCCTTGTTCTTCATCGATGGTAAGTTTTCTTGATTGATTGATTTGTTTTTTACGGCTTATCGACCCTTTCTGTGTGTGTGTGTGTGTGTGTTGTTTTGTTTTTTTTTGTATTTTTTTGTAATTTCATCATAGAAGTCAACGAAAAAGCAACCGAACGAACACACAGAGAGCATTTCAACGGATCCATCGTGCTGGATCTTCCATAAACGCTTCAATATGATTTTGCCTCATGTTTCCAAATGATTTTCAGGTTAGAAAATCAATCGGAATACGTTGACTTCTTTTTGAATAAACGTTATATTTCATTGCCATTATCCGTTTGAATTCAAGAACCATGAAAAGAACGGTGAATAATCTTAAAAAGAAGTGTGAGCGTTAGAGAGGAAAACTGGACCAGGAGGTCACAACAGCAAGAGGGATCATCATTTCAACTTAGAGACAAATACATTATTACTGCTCAAAGTAGAGTCCAAATTCGTTATAAAAACCTCTCAAAATTCCATTAAGATATCTTTAATCATTTCTAAGATACAATGGTAGAAAAAAGTCGAAAACGTCTTTTTTGTTTTGTGATTTCATCATGGTAGCCAACGAAAAAAGCAACCGAACGAACACACAGAGCACAATTCAAAGGATCCATTGCGCAAGATCTTCCATGAAAGCTTTAATATATTTTTGTTTCATATTCCTGAATGATTTCCAGGCTAGAAAATCAATCGGGATACGCAGACTTCTTTTTGAATAAACGTTACATTTCATTGCCATTATCCGTTTGATATTCATATGGAACGTCAGTTTTATGACCTGGTAATATGTTATTCGTTCTACACTTACCTTTTATGCTATTTACTTGATTATCTTCACATGTCTCTTTCAAAAGAATGCTATATCCACATAACCGACAGATTACTTCAACTTGGGATAAACGCATGTTTGTATAACAGATTATAAGTAGATATTTCCACAGCGTATATCTGGCCACTCGTATTTGAGTTTGGCTGTCTTCTAGAGCGGCTAGCTATTCCCTAGCCTGCTCAGGCACATTTGTTTTTGTCTCACACGAAGAGGGAATACATGTAGTTTATACTGCATCTTTGCTGAGCGGATTTTAGTTACAGTTTCTCGAAGAACCAAACAAGAAATTGCAGCAATATTCATTAAATAGACGAGTAGTAGATTTATGATACGTTCAATATAGATTATGGCGTGAAAAACTGCCTGGTATGACACAGAATACATATATATATATATATGAATGGTGGTACTTGTTTGGAAAAAAAAAATCTCGGATAGCTCAACTTGCAGTAGAACAAATTGTTACCCCAGGAAAAATAGGAAATAAAAAAAGAAAAATCAAGAACCTCAAAACAAGGCGAAGAAAAGTGTTTAGGCTCCAATTCCAATGAAAAATAATCCAAAATGAGTAAAAAGACAACGACGTAAATTGCTTAATACTCTAAGTAGAGCGATAAAGTAAAATAGTTCTAAGGAGCCAGGCAAACCTACCTAGGTGTCACCTAAACGGATCTTCAGCCGACTTTACCTTGCAGATGCGTTTAAGTGAAACCTAGGTAGGTTTCCTGGTCTTAGTATATATATATATATATATATATATATATATATATATATGAATTAGGAATTACATACCAGTAAGCTCTCTTTAAGCGCAAGATGCTATTTAATATCCTAATACTTTATTTGTTTATTTTATATGCGCAAAAAACAGGAAGTGTCACAGAAGAGGAGGGGTGAGGCAAGAATGAGGAAGTAGTGTGGAATGAGGATTGAAAGGAAAAAAAATATCGTACTCCCATCCGGTACCGCATAAATTCCAAATATACTTTCTAGTATGCCTACTCCCTGACATGACCTCAGACATTTCATTTAATGTCTTTTCTTGACCTGAATAATTTGCTATTTTCTTCTTGGCACAGCCTACAGACATCACTACCTTTAATGTAAGGCTTGGCTCTCTTCAGTATACTCCATCTTATATTAGGGATTTTGTTAATATTTCTTCCTTTTAATTCCCTCACGTGGCTGGCCAGTTTGGTACAATTCCTATGGCTTTCTATTCTGAACGATGACTTGTGATTGTATCATCTCTTTTTGAAGCTGCATTCGGTAGACCTCACATATATTTTGCTTTGGCCATTTTTGTCTCTCACTTCTGTAAACCATTCCTTCCGTTTTACAAACATCATCCAATGGACACTTATTTTTTTCTCTACAGTTACATTTCCTCTCTATCTACCATTGTTTGCTACATGCTAAGCTTGAAATTCTTGGCGTTTTGTCTTTTCAATGTAGTATCCAAATTGCTAGTCCACCTGCAACTCAGTTTCACTGTGTTTCTATTAAATATCTTGTGTAAGACAGAACTCTTTGGGAAGTGCATATCGGGCAACTTAAAAAATATCTCCCCTATGTTAGATTTCACCTCTAAATTAAACGGAGAGTTAAACCAAATAATACCCTTTTTCTCCTTTTATTCATGATTTATTGATTCAATTGAGGACTGAATTCCAATTTAGTCTTGTGCACCTCCTTTTTCAACGATTTTTTCGGACACTTATCTTTTTTTCTTCAAAAATGGTTCTACTATAAGAATTTATGGTTAGCCTGCTCCCTATTTCTTTACATTCGCCGAGATACATGCCTGTACCTTCGAGGAAATTGACGCTTGTAGATTCGCCAAAATCCACCCCTGTGCTTTCGCGGATATTCACGCTTGTATATTCGCTGAGATCCACGCTTGTACATTCGCGGAAAGTCACGCTTGTAGATTCCCGGTGATTCACGCTTGTAGCTTAGCGGAAATTCACGCTTGTAGCTTAGCGGAAATTCACGCTTGTAGATTCGCCGTGATTCACGCTTGTAGCTTAGCGGAAATTCACGTTTGTAGATTCGCCGAGATACATGCTTGTAACTACGCGAAAATTCACGCTAGTAGAATCGCCGACATAAACGCCTGTACCTTAGCAGAAATTTACGCTTGTAGATTCGTCGAGAATCACGCTTGTAGCTTCTTGGAAATTCACGCTTGGAGATTAGCCGAGATGCATGCATGTAGCTTCTCGAAAATTACCTCTTGTAGATTCGCCGAGATCCACGTATGCAAACTTCGCGGAAATTCACGCTTGTAGATTCCCGTGATTCAGGCTTATAGCTTAGCGGAAATTCAAGCTTGTAGATTCCCCGTGATTCACGCTTGTACCTTCGCGGAAATTCACGCTTGTAGATTCGCCGAGATTCACGCTTGAAGCTTCGTGGAAATTCACGCTTGTAGATTCCCCGTGATTCACGCTTGTACCTTCGCGGAAATTCACCCTTGTAGATTCGCCGAGATTCACGCTTGTAGCTTCGCGGAAATTCACGCTTGTAGATTCCCCGTGATTCACGCTTGTAGCTTACCGGAAATTCACGTTTGTAGATTCGCCGAAATTAACGCATTTTATTACGAACGCTCGTTTTCCAGCCATTGGAAAGGTGGCATTACCGTTTCTGCTTAACGTAAAATAAGCTATCGCCTTAGATTTATTTCATTTTCACATTTAAATTTTCCTTTCAACTTTAACATTTTATGAATATTTGACATTTGTCAAATATTGGTTCGCCGTTACATTCTCGAAATTTTATCTGTATATGCTGAAGCAAAGGACGACGTTCTGAATTCTGTTTTCTAAATGTCTGTATGGCATGTGTCATTGATTAATGATTTAAAAACGAAGAAAAGAGTTCCGGCCAAACAGTTCTATTTGTTGTTTGTTCCGTTCCTCTGAAAATGACAGCAAGACATCGCTCAGCGTCAGTTGTCCTGAATTCTTGTGCAATTGCTGAGTCGTCAGGTCGATCGATCTTAGATGGAGTCACAGATAATTGCACGAACAGAAGAAACGATAGATTGACCAGTGGTCAGAGGTTCACGGGAACTGAAGGGGTTATAGTTTTTCGGAGATGACATTACGAAAAGAGCAGTTAGAAGTTAACTAAGTGAGAGAGAGAGAGAGAGTGAAAGAGAGAGAGAGGGAGAGAGTAATATGAAGAGAGAACTAAGTGTGCAGTGTGAGGAAGTGAGGGAAAAATCTATTAAAAAGAAAATAAGGTAGCGGGGATATCTACCGGTACTCAATAGATAAAGGTCTGAAGAACTGCACAATTTGAAAAGAAGCCACAACAGTGAAATGAAGGAGAGAAATAAATGAATACTGGGAAAATAAGAAAAAAAAAATTGTAAAATAAAGGAAGGAAAGAAAGGACAGAATAAAAAAAGAAAACGGGCGAAAAGAAAGATCACGAAAAGAAAGAAAGAAAGAAAGAAAGAAAGAAAGAAAGAAAGAAAGAAAAATCATAAAAAGAAACAAAATGGAAGATGTACAGTTAGGAAAAAAGAAAGCAAACAAGCAAGACAAAAGAAAGAAAGAAAGAAAGAAAGAAAGAAAGAAAGAAAGAAAGAAAATACAAATGCAAAAAAGAAAGAAAGGAATACATGCAGTTAGAATCAGTAACAGGAAATGGTAGAAAGAAAGAAAGAAAGAAAGAAAGAAAGAAAGAAAGAAAGAAAGAAAGAAAATACAAATGCAAAAAAGAAAGAAAGGAATACATGAAGTTAGAATCAGTAACAGGAAATGGTAGAAAGAAAGAAAGAAAGAAAGAAAATACAAATGCAAAAAAGAAAGAAAGGAATACATGCAGTTAGAATCAGTAACAGGAAATGTTAGAAAGAAAGAAAGAAAGAAAGAAAGAAAGAAAGAAAGAAAGAAAGAAAGAAAATACAAATGCAAAAAAGAAAGAAAGGAATACATGCAGTTAGAATCAGTAACAGGAAATGGTAGAAAGAAAGAAAGAAAGAAAGAAAGAAAGAACGAAAATACAAATGCAAAAAAGAAAGAAAGGAATACATGCAGTTAGAATCAGTAACAGGAAATGGTAGAAAGAAAGAAAGAAAGAAAGCAAGAAAGAAAGAAAGAAAATACAAATGCCAAAAAGAAAGAAAGGAATACATGCAGTTAGAATCAGTAACAGGAAATGGTAGTAAGAAAGAAAGAAAGAAAGAAAGAAAGAAAGAAAGAAAGAAAGAAAGAAAGAAAGAAAGAAAATACAAATGCAAAAAAGAAAGAAAGGAATACATGCAGTTAGAATCAGTAACAGGAAATGGTAGAAAGAAAGAAAGAAAGAAAAAAGAAAGAAAAAAGAAAGAAAAGAAAAAAAGAAAATACAAAAAAAAAGAAAGAAAGGAATACATGCAGTTAGAATCAGTAACAGGAAATGGTAGAAAGAAAGAAAGAAAGAAAAGAAAGAAAGAAAGAAAGAAAATAAAATGCAAAAAAAAAAAAGAAAGGAATACATGCAGTTAGAATCAGTAACAGGAAATGGTAGAAAGAAAGAAAAAAGAAAGAAAAAAGAAAGAAAGTACAAATGCAAAAAAAAAGAAAGGAATACATGCAGTTACAATCAGTAACAGGAAATGGTAGAAAGAAAGAAAGAAAGAAAGAAAGAAAGAAAGAAAGAAAGAAAGAAAATACAAATGCAAAAAAAGAAAGAAAGGAATACATGTAGTTAGAATCAGTAACAAAATGGCAGAAAAAGAAAGAAAGAAAGAAAGAAAGAAAGAAAGAAAATACAATGCAAAAAAAGAAAGAAAGGAATACATGCAGTTAGAATCAGTAACAGGAAATGGTAGAAAGAAAGAAAGAAAGAAAGAAAGAAAGAAAGAAAGAAAGAAAATAAAAAATTCAAAAAAAAAAAGAAAGGAATACATGCAGTTAGAATCAGTAACAGGAAATGGTAGAAAGAAAGAAAGAAAGAAAGAAAGAAAGAAAGAAAGAAAGAAAGAAAATACAAATGCAAAAAAGAAAGAAAGGAATACATGCAGTTAGAATCAGTAACAGGAAATGGTAGAAAGAAAGAAAGAAAGAAAGAAAGAAAGAAAGAAAGAAAGTACAAATGCAAAAAAGAAAGAAAGGAATACATGCAGTTAGAATCAGTAACAGGAAATGGTAGAAAGAAAGAAAGAAAGAAAGAAAGAAAGAAAGAAAATACAAATGCAAAAAAGAAAGAAAGGAATACATGCAGTTAGAATCAGTAACAGAAATGGTAGAAAGAAAGAAAGAAAGAAAGAAAGAAAGAAAAAAAAATACAAATGCCAAAAAAAGAAAGAAAGGAATACATGCAGTTAGAATCAGTAACAGGAAATGGTAGAAAGAAAGAAAGAAAAAAGAAAGAAAGAAAGAAAGAAAGAAAATACAATTGCAAAAAAAGAAAGAAAGGAATATATGCAGTTAGAATCAAAAAAATGAAAGAAAGGAAAGAAAGAAAGAAAGAAAAAAGAAAAAATACAAATGCAAAAAAGAAAGAAAGGAAATACATGTAGTTAGAATCAGTAACAGGAAATAGCAGAAAGAAAGAAAGAAAGAAAAAAGAAAGAAAAAAAGAAAGAAAAATACAAATGCAAAAAGAAAGAAAAGAAATAATATGTAAGTTAGAATCAGTAACAGGAAATAGCAGAAAGAAAGAAAGAAAAGAAAAGAAAGAAAGAAAAAAAGAAAGAAAGAAAATACAAATGCAAAAAAAAAAAAAGAAAGGAATACATGCAGTTAGAATCAGTAACAGGAAATGGAAAGAAAGAAAGAAAGAAAGAAAGAAAGAAAAGAAAAAAGAAAATGCAAAAAAAAAGAAAGGAAACATGCAGTTAGAAATGCAAAATGGTAAAAGAAAGAAAGAAAGAAAAGAAAAAAAGAAAGAAAATGCAAACCATAAAAAAAGAAAGAATCAGTAACGGGAAATGGTAGAAAGAAAGAAAGAAAGAAAGAAAGAAAGAAAAGAAAGAAAGAAAATACAAATGCAAAAAAGAAAGAAAGGAATACATGCAGTTAGAATCAGTAACAGGAAATGGTAGAAAGAAAGAAAGAAAGAAAGAAAGAAAGAAAGAAAATACAAATGCTAAAAAAGAAAGAAAAAATACATGCAAAAATCAGTAACAGGAAATGCAGTAGAAAGAAAGAAAGAAAGAAAGAAAGAAAGAAAGAAAGAAAAAAAGAAAAAAATACAAATGCAAAAAAAGAAAGAAAGGAATACATGCAGTTAGAATCAGTAACAGGAAATGGTAGAAAGTAAAAGAAAGAAAGAAAAAGAAAATGCAAAAAAAAGAAAGAAAAGGAATACATGAAAATCAGTAACAGAAAGAAAGAAAGAAAGAAAGAAAAAAGAAAAAAGAAAAGATTGCAAAAAAGAAAGAAAGGAATACATGCAGTTAGAATCAGTAAAAGGAAATGGTAAAGAAAGAAAGAAAGAAAGAAAGAAAGAAAGAAA
Source organism: Acanthosepion pharaonis (assembly GCA_903632075.3). NCBI lineage: Eukaryota > Metazoa > Mollusca > Cephalopoda > Sepiida > Sepiidae > Acanthosepion > Acanthosepion pharaonis. The sequence continues at coordinate 197,083 of CAHIKZ030000139.1, read as the reverse complement.
GAAAAAAGAAAAAGAAAATGCAAAAAAAGAAAGAAAGGAATACATGCAGTTAGAATCAGTAACAGGAAATGGTAGAAAGAAAGAAAGAAAGAAAGAAAGAAAGAAAGAAAATACAAATGCAAAAAAAAAAAAGAAAGGAATACATGCAGTTAGAATCAGTAACAGGAAATGGTAGAAAAAAGAAAGAAAGAAAAGAAAGAAAGAAAGAAAGAAAATACAAAATGCAAAAAAAAGAAGAATATACAAATGCCAAAAAAAGAAAGGAAAGAAAGAAAGTACATGCAAAAAGAAAGAATCAGTAAATCAGGAAAGGAAATGGTAGTAAGAAAGAAAGAAAGAAAAGAAAGAAAGAAAAGAAAGAAAGAAAGAAAGAAAAAATACAAATGCAAAAAAAGAAAGAAAGGAATACATGCAAGTTAGAATCAGTAACAGGAAAATGGCAGAAAGAAAAAGAAAGAAAGAAAGAAAGAAAAATACAAAAAAGCCAAAAAAAGAAAGAAAAGAATACATGCAGTTAGAATCAGTAACAGGAAAATGGAAAGAAAGAAAGAAAGAAAGAAAGAAAAGAAAGAAAAATAAAGAAAAAGAAAGAAAATACAAATGCAAAAAAAAAAAAGAAAGGAATACATGCAAAGAATCAGTAACAGGAAATGGTAGAAAGAAAGAAAGAAAGAAAGAAAGAAAAAGAAAGAAAGAAAATACAAAAAAAAAAAGAAAGAAAGGAATACATGCAGTTAGAATCAGTAACAGGAAATGGTAGAAAGAAAGAAAGAAAGAAAGAAAAGAAAAAAGAAAGAAAGAAAAAACAAATGCAAAAAAGAAAAGAAAGGAATACATGCAGTTAGAATCAGTAACAGAAATGGTAATAAAGAAAGAAAGAAAGAAAAAAAAAAGAAAGAAAAATACAAAATGCAAAAAAAGAAAGAAAGGAATACATGCAGTTAGAATCAGTAACAGGAAATGGTAGAAAGAAAGAAAAGAAAGAAAGAAAAGAAAGAAAGAAAAGAAAGAAAAATACAAAAAAAAAAGAAAGAAAAGGAATACATGCAGTTAGAATCAGTAACAGGAAATGGTAGAAAGAAAGAAAGAAAGAAAGAAAGAAAGAAAGAAAGAAAAAAAAAACAAATGCCAAAAAAGAAAGAAAGGAATACATGCAGTTAGAATCAGTAACAGGAAATGGTAGAAAGAAAGAAAGAAAAAAAAAAAAGAAAGAAAATACAAAGAAAAAAAAAAAGAAAAAAAAACATGCAGTTAAAAATCAGGAAAAAGGAAATGGAAATCAGAAAGGAAAAGAAAAAAAGAAAAAAGAAAGAAAAAAAAAAAAGAAAGAAAATACAAATGCAAAAAAAAGAAAGAAAGGAATACATGCAGTTAGAATCAGTAACAGGAAATGGTAGAAAGAAAGAAAGAAAGAAAGAAAGAAAGAAAGAAAGAAAAGAAAATAAATGCAAAAAAGAAAGAAAGGAATACATGCAGTTAGAATCAGTAGGAAACAGGAAAAGGTAGAAAGAAAGAAAAGAAAGAAAGAAAGAAAGAAAGAAAGAAAATACAAATGCAAAAAAAGAAAGAAAGGAATACATGCAGTTAGAATCAGTAACAGGAAATGGTGGAAAGAAAAGAAAGAAAGAAAAAAAGAAAGAAAGAAAAAATACAAATGCAAAAAAGAAAGAAAGGAATACATGCAGTTAGAATCAGTAACAGGAAATGGTAAGTAAAAGAAAGAAAGAAAGAAAGAAAGAAAGAAAGAAAGAAAGAAAAAAAAAAATACAAATGCAAAAAAGAAAGAAAGGAATACATGCAGTTAGAATCAGTAACAGGAAATGGTAATAAAAAAAAAGAAAAAGAAAGAAAAGAAAGAAAAAAAAAGAAAGAAAATACAAATGCAAAAAGAAAGAAAGGAATACATGCAGTTAGAATCAGTAACAGGAAATGGTAGAAAGAAAGAAAGAAAGAAAGAAAAAGAAAGAAAGAAAATACAAATGCAAAAAAAATACGAAAGGAAAAGAAAGAAAGGAATAGGCAGTTAGAATCAGTAACAGGAAATGGTAAAAGAAAGAAAGAAAGAAAGAAAGAAAGAAAGAAA
>CAHIKZ030000139.1:185000-187500 GCA_903632075.3 Acanthosepion pharaonis | reverse complement strand
AGAAATAACAAAGGAAAAGAGAAATGGTAAGAAAGAAAGGAAAAAAGAAAGAGGTAAAGAAAGAAAATAGCAGAAAGAGAAAAAAACGAAATTAAAGAAAAAAGAAAAGGAAGAAAGAAAGAAAATACAAATGAAAAGAAGGAAGGAAAAGGTAGGAAATCAGAAGAAATTTTTAAAGAAAGAAAAAAGAAAAAAAAAGAAAATATATAGACGAATTAAATCGTAAAATGAAAAAAGGCCAATGAGAGAGTAAGAAAAACAACAAAGAAAGAGGTAAAAAATTTCGCATTGAAAAAACGTGTAAAACAAAGCCGAATATTTTAAAAAATATAGGAAAATAAATAAAGTGTAGAAAGAAGAAAAAGAAGAAAAAGAAGAAGAAAAAAAAGGAGAAAATGTAGAAAATCAAAGAATGAGCAGAGTGAAAAAAGAAAGTAAAGAAATGAAATGTCAGGAGAAAAAAAGAAAAAAAGAAAGAATTAACAAAAGAAAAAAAGAAAAATAGCAATAAGAAAAATATAAGAAATATGAGAGAAAAGTGAAGAAATAACGAGATATGAAGAAATAACAAAGGAAAAGAGAAAGGGTAAGAAATATGAGGAAAAAGAAAGAGGTAACGAAAGAAAATAGCAGAAAGAGAAAAAAAAACGAAATTATCAAGTAAAAGAAAAGGATTAAGGAAAGAAAGAAATACATGAAAAAGAAGCAAGAGAAAAGGTAGGAAATATGAAGAAATTTTTTAAGTGTAGAAAAAAAGAAAAAAAATGGAAAATATATAGACGCAATTAAATCGTAATTCAAAAGGCCAATTTCGAGAGTAAGAAAAAACAACAAAGAAAGACAAAAACATTTCGCATTGAAAAAACGTGTATCACATGCCGACTTCATGGGATGATAAAATAGTATATATATATTTGATTTGATATATCGGATTAGAGCTGCGGTCGTACAGGAGATTTCCATGATGGATCTCAGGTACTAATTAGATTAGTGAAATTGTTTGCTCGCTTTAACAAGTCTGATAGAGAGCGTATATACATTCACAGTATACAATTAGGAAAAGGATATAAATAAAATATTTATATTATATACAAGAGGTGATTATTTTATGTATATCCTGCACCGATTTAGAAATTACATTTTAATTAATTTTCATTCCGTTTGTGTTTTCATATATATATATATACCCACAGTCTTAACAAGAATTTATAATTATATGCTGATGTATTATTAATGGCGGATATATATATATATATATATAATATATATTTTCATATATATATATATATATATATATATATATTTATATATATATACAATATATACAAGAATATATATATATATATATATATATATATATATATATATATATATATATATATATATCTTTTATATATATATATATACATACATATATATATATATATATCTTACTTATCATAAAACCCAGGTTGTGTGTGTGTGTGTGTGTGTGTCTGTACGTTTATATATTGGATCGGATTTTACATTTTTCAACCGATTTCAACAAAACTTCACAGGACTACCACTTGCGGTGGTTCTGACAGCGACAAAAATTGGAAAAACACAATTGTTTTTGCACGAAATCAATTTGAAAACACGATAAAACACCAGAATGAAAGGGGGACAAGTCATCTCGAGTTATACTTATTATAAAACCCCGGGTTGTTTGTGTGTGTGTGTTCGTTTATATATGGGATTGGATTTCCTACATTTTTCAACCGATTTCAACAAAAATTCACTTTTTTTTTTTGGTAGTGTTTCTTATTGTCTTGCACACTTTTTTCTTTATTTTTAGATTCAGAATACTTTAAAAATTCCATTTACAAGACAATTGTTTATATTAAAATTCTATTCAATCGGTAGACTCATAACGATTGAAAACAATGTTTTTGTTTGAGTTTGGGTTTGACCAATTCAAAAAAAAAAAACAAAAAACTAATTAAGACATGCGTGTCCATCAACCTTAAACAATAATCTTTGTCAATTTTATTTTTCAGTCTTTACGATGGTGGATACTTGATCTATCTCTTACTGTTATATCCCCGGCAACGCCGGGCCTCTACTGCTAGTATACAATATATACAAGAATATATATATATATATATATATATATATATATATATATATATATATATATATATATATATATATAAAATATATATATTATATATATATATATATATATATATATATATATATATATATATATATATATATATATATATATATATATATATATATATATATATATATATATATATATATATGCCATATATACAAGAATATATATATATATATATATATATATATATATATCTATACAATATATACATAATATATATATATATATATATAATAAAATATATATATATATATATATATATATATATATATACACACACACACAGGGTGGGAACAATGATTCGTCCACACACATTTTTAATTTATTGTATTTCAACTAATGAATAGCCATACTTTT
>CAHIKZ030000139.1:135000-182500 GCA_903632075.3 Acanthosepion pharaonis | reverse complement strand
AATTCCAGAGAAAAGCAATGATAACAACAAAGTTGCAATATGAGCTCTGGTAAAAACATGAAATGATAACAGCAAAATTGCAATATTGCACTGTTAAAAATGGTTGCTGAAGACATTAGTTTTATACTACACAGAAATTCATACCCAGATGTCCTCACAGTGGATAAAGGCACACACACACACCAAGACCACCGCCGCCTTAACCGGGTACTAAACTCACAGTCTTTGGATCTAACTAACTCCTTTATCTACTGTGACACATGGCACAGTGGATAAAGCCGTTGGTTAGATCCAGTGACAGGACCCAAAGAGTGTGAGTTCAATACCCGGTTAAGGTAGTGGAGAACTTTAAGAGGGAAATTAGCAGGAGATAACACATAACTGACATCCATCAAACATGGCATGTGGAACTAGAATAGTCTACCCCAGTGAGTGAAATAAAGGGTTCATTCCAACCACCTTCTTCAGGTGGTTGGAATGTCTAACGGTTGGAATGTCGGCTGAAAAATTGTGATAAATATGGCGACAAAGATGAGGACAATAGTCCGAATAATGTAAATAATGTACATGATAGCTCATCTCAGAAATATAGACAGATGCTGAAAGGCCGAAACTTTGTAATAAATATGGCGAAAAAAATGAGGACAATAGTCCGAATAATGTAAATAATATACATAATGTCTCATCTCGGAAATATAGACAGATACTGAAAGGCCGAAACATTGTAATAAAAATGGCGACAAAGATGAGGACAATAGTCCGAATAATGTAAATAATGTACATAATGTCTCATCTCGGAAATATAGACAGATATTGAAAGGCCGAAACTTTCTAATAAATATGGCGACAAAGATGAGGACAATAGTCCGAATAATGTAAATAATGTACATAATGTTTCATCTCGGAAATATAGACAGATACTGAAATTGTGATAAATATGGCGACAAAGATGAGGACAATAGTCCAAATAATGAAATAATGTTAATGTCTCATCTCGGAAATATAAATATGAACAATACTGAAAGGCCGAAACAAAAATATGGCGACAAAGATGAGGACAATAGTCCGAATAATGTAAATAATGTACATAATGTCTCATCTCGGAAATATAGACAGATACTGAAAGGCCGAAACTTTCTAATAAATATGGCGACAGAGATGAGGACAATAGTCCGAATAATGTAAATAATGTACATAATAGCTCATCTCAGAAATATAGACAGATACTGAAAAGCCGAAACATTGTAATAAAAATGGCGACAATGATGAGGACAATAGTCCGAATAATGAAAATAATGTACATAATGTCTCATCTCGGAAATATAGACAGATACTGAAAGGCCGAAACTTTCTAATAAATATGGCGACAAAGATGAGGACAATAGTCCGAATAATGTAAATAATGTACATAATAGCTCATCTCAGAATCATAGACAGATACTGAAAGGCCGAAACATTGTGATAAATATGGCGACAAAGATGAGGACAATAGTCCGAATAATGCAAATAATGTACATAATACCTCATTTCAGAAATATAGACAGACTCTGAGGGATCAATTCTATATTACATTCTATATATAAACTGGTGTCTCACTGAGAGTTCTATACAGTAGTATTCCATTTAAGTCGCATTATCATTGGACATTTTTTTATGAGAGTTCTAATCTAGTTCATTTCGCATTATCGTTCACGTTTTCACTGAAAATGTAGGGGGTGGGGGAGAAAATGTCATTGAAATAAAGAAGAAAGATGATAAATCTATAACACCATAACTAGCTATGGAATTGGCATGATCAGATGTGCCGATAATCTGTTGACTAGATATCATTAAATAAAATATCCGTTAATGCAACATTGTTTTTGTTGCAGTTTTTTTGTGTATATATCTACTAGTGAGCTAGCTCAAATGACTTGACCTACTTTATAGTCCACTAATACAAGGTTAACCAATCAGAAGACGTAGAATATTCAATCCGTCGTGTATAAAGGCGGCCATTTTGTTTACTCTATCCGAATGTCGAGTGCCAGCTTGTCAGGCGAAGAGGAACAGAAGGAAGAACTACTCTGCTACTCTACTGGGATATCCACTGCTAACCTGAACAAAGCTTCCCTACTGTCTTCGAAATATTCACTGCTAACCTCTGGATTCTATATTCAAAGACGACGGTCATCATGAACAACAGTTTTTTTCTACATGTAGGCATAATTCGAACAACATAATTTCATGTCTTTTAATGTGATACTTACCTGTTTTAAGAGAATGTTTTAATTCAACGGAAATTTAATAAGATCGAATAATAAGTGAAATGATGGTAAACATAACTAAATTGAAAACATTTCCTCCTGGCCATATTGACAATTCTGAAAATTTGGTGGTGCAAATTTTAGATGAGTAGAGCCTTTGTTTTTTTTTTGTTTGTTTGTTTTTTTAACAAATTGTATCCTGAAAATCACCTGCATAAATCACACAGGTGCGCAAATTAAATGGGTTTTGACGGTGTTCTCTTAGTTTCCGCACTAAGAGAGAGTTCTAGGAGAAAGAGTAATGAAAGTTCTAAACTAATTCATTTCGCATTATCGTTCCACGTTTGCGCTGGACGAGAATGAAAATGTGGTGCATAGAGAAGATATGATTGAAATAAAGAAGAAAGATTATGATTTTATAAAACAAAACTAGTTATTGATCGGCATGATCAGCGATGGAAAGAATTTGTTGCCTATATATTATTAATTAAAATATCCGTTTTCTTTATTACAAGATGTCATCAGTAACTTCAACGAGGACGCCTTTACGCACATCTCTTTTAAGCCTTGCGGGCCTCCTATTCTCCGCCTCAAAGTGATACCTTCCACTCCGAACAGCCTCATTCCAGTTATTGTGATCAGATGCACATTCTTTGCTGTGTTCACAAGGAAAATTGAATTTCTTCAGCGCATATCTTAATGCAGTCCTTAACACACATCTTAGGTTTATATACGGAGGGGTGAGGACGTTCGCATTCTAACAATGAAAACCGAGTTCGAATCTCACCATAATTGATTTGTCGGGAAGGAGACGATTTTGAAGTAGAAATAATTTAAGAAATATATTCTGTATTTCAATTCAGATTTTGCCCTTTTGATTTATGGACCTATTCATTTGTTTTCTACGGTTTATCAGCCCACTGTCAGTTACTGATGTTTCAGTACTAAGAAGGTACTTCTTCAGGCGATGGTGGATAACTGATGATATAAATGATTTATTAGTGAAATTTTAAAAAATCAAATCTTTACCTCTTTTCGTAAGTTAATGGTAAGGTCAGAATTAAAAATATACTTATGGGTATGTCTAGATAAACCAATGAACGCCAGGTCTACGCTAAAATAGAAAAATAAGCTCAGAGGATGGAGGTATGTGTGTTATTATTACATGTCAAGAAAATTGACGCCATCCAACGACACTAGGGAACAATTACCGTGACAAATGTATTACAGGTGTTTTCAAGTATGATTTGCCGATTTGTTGAAGTTGACATAAATTTATCGGAAACGGATTTAAAATATATATATATATATATATATATATAGGAAACTTCTTAAAGAGGCCTATAGGTAAAGTTAAAATGTGGAAAGAGGTATAGAGGTTGTTAATTATACAGAATAGACGGTAAGACATGGCAATATTATAGTTGAATTAATCAAATACATGCTGGGTGGACCATTATATACTAAGAAAATAATGACTATACGATTATAATACGTAATTATTTATGAACTATATTGTAAGATCAAAGGTAGACAGGGACGACATAGCACTGTTTATTCATTTCTATCGATTAACAAGTTTTTATTGTTACGAAAACATATAATATGCAATTTTTCTTGTAAAAATAGAGGACATGTATCATGCAAGGTTTTACAGATTCTAGTTATTTTAATATTTTCCATTTTACCGTAGAGATTTTGTTAACATCTTTTAAGTGCCAAAAATATTTAGAAAGTGATGTTCTATTACGATATGCATTGATGTTGAAAGATGATGTTTTGATACCATCGAATTTTAAAGGAATTTTTGGTATTACCTATATGAAATATTCGAACTGTGAATTTTTACTCCATCTATCCTTTCTCTCATTAGGGTATATATATATATATATATATATATATATATATATATATATATATATATATCTACGTATATAGATATGGACACACATACACACATATATATATATATATTAGTAGTAGTAATCTTATAAGTATGAGAAATTATACTCGTTCGCAAAACATTTGGTGTCTTGATTTGCAAAAAATCAAATCAATACCAAAGGAGGAAAAAAAGGTATAAAAAAAAGAAAGAACCAAGAACATGTACGTTAGCCGAAAATAATCGTCCAGCATGCAAGTCCAAACCCCAAAGAAAAAAAACCCGATACGAGTAAGCAAAGTAACTAAATAAAATGCCCAATACAGTAAGTGGAGCAGTCCTAGTAAAACCTAGAGAGCCAGACAATCCTACCAAGTAGGTTTGTCTGGCTCTTTCTTCTTTTCTCTCTCTCTCTATCTATCTATCTATCTATCTATATATATATATATATACGAATGGCAAGGTACTACACATTTTGATGGTCGTTTCAATGAAAATTGTATTGAAGTGGGATTGCTGCCCAAATATATATATATATATATATATATATATATATATATATGTTGAAATCAGAATATCGTCCATAGCATTTACCCAATATATATAAATATATATATATATATATATATATATATATATACAAACAAACAGACACACGCACTTAAACGCACACACACATATATATATATATATATATATATATATATATATATATATATATATATATGATGTTATCGTATTTTGCGTCAATAAAAATACTATTTCTATTTGATCATGACAGACAGCTGGAATTCAAATCGCAGACACTCGTCAAGTAAGTCATGCAAATATTTCATAGAAAATATAGCAAACACCAAAAAAATACCAATGCACGCCTGTTACAATATTTGAATTGCTCTCTTCAACAGCAGCCAGTTCGTTTTTGACAACAGTTTTTGTTTGATATCACTCATAGATATGTTTATTTTCAAATGAACTGTTTCTTAAAAAGAAAACATTCCAAGATCTTTTTTTTTCTTTTTTCGCTCTGCAGTCTAAACTGGTATGTCACTTTTGAGCAAAATTTAAGAACGTCGAATTGAAGAGCATTTCTACCGCAGACAGTTCGCGCATCAGCGATTGTTCCACACATTGTGTTTTATCTGCACACTTCTGTTTATTTTTGGCCTACGCCTGATTACCCATTTTTATTACTGTATTATGCAGAGTGGTTAGAGAGTTAGCGCTCTGTCAATAAACCTCTGGTTCAAATATCAGCATGATCTTGATAACATCGGCTTGGGGAGGCAACTCTAGTGTCCTGCGTGGTTAAGTGGTGTTATGGTCCGGTTCCTTGTACCACGGTGATAGTCCAAGGTAGAACCAATAAAGAAGAACTCGAACACGGATATGGAATAACACAGATATCTTACAAACAGGAATATATACAGAAAGGTAGAAAAGTGTTAGTACGAACAATCAGGTTTAGTAGGGAGAACAATGTAGTTTCGACCAGCATCACTATTCCAATGTCTTGTAGTAATTGTCTGAACGCGACTCTGTTTCGGACTGCCTCTGACTCGACTGACTGACTCGCTCGCTCTGACTGACAGACTCCTGACGGACCTCTCTCCAGACTTCAGACTTAACAGTATTTAGTCAGCACGAGGGCATCATGTGACACAAGGCCGGTTTAACGTGGGGTCTCCGAGCCCGTGGGCTCGGCCAAAAATATGCCCTTTGAACCCGTATAAACAGGTTTAGGGTCGGTTTACCTCCCTGAAAGAGACTCCGCCCTTCGGCGTAGCCTCGTTCGGGTTCCTCCCCACCCGAAGGCAGGGGGTTCAACCGATAAGCCGGTCGCCCGACTTCAGACGGTATTCTCCGCTTCCTCTTGAGGCGCAGTATTTATTACGTACGGAATAGTCCATTATGTTATTATGGGTAAGGTCCCATAACAAGGGGCATGTGGAATCCTGTGAGAAAACTACGTGCGTGAATATAATTATTCACAAGTAATCTACAGACCAGTTTTCCTTCCATAAGTTTAATTAAATTTCACTTTGCATAGTGTAGTGCAGACCAAAGATTAACTCTCTGGATGCTGAAGTTGTGGGTTACACCACTTGAATTCGCCAAAAAACGTCCGCTAGTGCATAAAATGTTAAACATTCCCTTCCTCTCATACTTTAGATATAGTACTTCGTAGGTAAGAGCATCTCCGCTGGGGTGCGTTCGTACCTTCGGTTCACTCACGACTGAACTCTCAAATTCACGCATGTTTGTATTAGAAATGCTTAAAAGATGCACACACAAACAAGCAAATTACTAATAGTTTATTATTTACATTATTCGGACTTATTATTATTTACATTATTCTTTTTGCTATTGTCCTCATCATCGCCATATATATCACAACGTTTCGGCCGTTGTACGCTCCGGCCTTCTTCAAGTGGTTGGAATGTCGAACTAAACCCTTTATTTCGCTCACTGGGGTAGACTGTTCTAGCTCCACGGGCCATTTTTGATGGATGTCAGCTATCAGTTATCTCCTGTTAATTTTCCCTCTGAAAGTTCCTAACCGGGTATTGAACTCACACTCTTTGGTTCCTCTCACTAGATCTAACCAACGCCTTTATCCACTGTGTCATGTGTCCTTGAGGACATCTGGGTATGAATTTCTGGGTATTATAAACCTAATGTCTTCAGCAACCATTTTTACCAGTGCTCATATTGCAATTTTTCTGTTATCATTTTTCATGTTTTTACCAGAGCTCATATTGCAACTTTGTTGTTATCATTGCTTTTCTCTGGTACTCCTTATTACTGGTTCTACTGTATTTATTTCTATGCTTGGTCGGCTCAGGAGATTTTTGTGGCCTAGCATATGTGCTGATCCCTTAAGTTTACGTATTTTCCAGTTTATTTTAATCTCTTTGACCTTTGCTATCAACTGAGTACGCATTTATGCAATTTGTTTGTGCTAATATATATATATATATATATATATATATATATATATATATATATATAAATTTTTTTTTGTTTTTTTAAATTAGTTTTTGTTCTTAATTTTACCCGGACTCACAAGGGTCTGCCAAATATTGTTAGCCTGAAATGAAAAATGAGCCTTCAGACTTTAAATGTTTGAAGAAAAACGTCCACCCCACGCAACTAAAGAGTCGTTCAAAAAATTAAAATGGATTACCTAACTGATTTAATTATTTTCTTGTGAGTCGGGGTAAAATAAGTACACAAAACAGATTTTAGGTTTTTTTTAATTTTTCTTTTTGCTATTGAATATTGCACTAAAATTCTTATGAGAATAACAACATTTTTTCAAGATACAAGACATACTTTTTAACAGATATCTTTGGAAAGAAAATCTATGCCTACTTTTACCGACTATATTTGAGCGGAAGTGAATCTAACACACACTACAGGATATGGGTTTTCCGAGTTCTCCTGTATGAGCTGAAAGGCCGGTGTACTTACAAAAGTATCCTGCCATTGTTACGCAGTTAAATATATATGCACCGAAATATACAGAAATAGTTTTGTGAGCTACAGTGGCCGTTAATAAGTATAACTCACGACTACAATGTTAAGATAAAACAGAATTTAATTGCAACCGCAAATAAATACTTAAGAACAAAGACGTAAAAGTCAACCAAAGATAATTAACCATTTCAGTGAATACCTTGTTAGTAGCGCGGCTCGTCTTAACGTCCGGTAAATCCCTCAATCAAAACCCAAATCATCGACGCAAAATAATTCACACTAATTCGACTGGATAGTTCCACTCAATAATCACTCAATAATCACTTCCGTCAGTAGCCTGACACCGCTTTTTTATACACCTGGCCGAAAACCTATATTCATAAGTCCATTGTGTGACGCTCGAACCTCATTGACGTAGTTACACATGTTCTTCATATATGACACTAAGGCCACGTCACAGTTATCTTTCTGTCTTTCTCACTCTCTTTATCTAAGTTTTCTGATGTACAATGTCCGATAATAATTAAGTATAACTCAAGATTTCAATGTTATGATAAAACAGTATTTAATTACAATCGCCAATAAATATTTAACAAGAACAAAGAAGTAAAATTCAATTTAATATAATTAACCGATTCAGTGAATACCTTGTTAGTAGGGCGGCTCGATTGAGCATCCGGTAAATGTTAAATCAAGCCCAAATCATCGATGTAAATAATTCACACTAATTCGACTGGATAGTTCCACTCAATAGTCACTCAATAATCACTGCAGTCATTAGCCTGACACCGCTATTTATAGACGTGGCAAAAACATATAGTCTTAAGACTTAATGCTAGAACCTCGGTATCGGTAGTTACTCATTGTCTTCCTATATGAGAAAAAGAGACTGTCGTAAAGTAAGTAGGCGTGTTTCATTGAATATTTTTTACGGTTTATCAACTTTTATAGGTTATTGAAAGGCAAGCATATATTTTAGATTATAAGAGGTTTTTGGAGATAATAACGATTTACTGATACAAGTCTTAGTAAATGACTCAGAGCTGGTGGAGAAGAGGTGGATTCGTAACTTTCGCAACTGTATTTGCGTTTAAATGAATATAACGAACCCGACTGGAATTGGAACTCGGTTTTCTGATTTTCCATCCCGTGTTGTTAACCATTATATCACTCTCATATCCAAACTTACAACACCTGATATTCCCAAGTCGCTCATCTATGTATTGGCCAGACTAGATTTTGCTTAACTTCTGGGATCGTACGCAGAGCGATGTTTCAAAAGGAGGCGTCTTCTGAATGGATTTAAGTATATGATAATTCTATTCAGCATGAAATTTTCTTTTCAGGAGTTGAATCTCAACAACAAAAGTTACGCAGCTGATGTTTTGTTGGTGACAAAAACAGAAAGAAAAAAAACTGCAGGTGCTTTGCAAAGATCGTGAAGTAGAGCGATAACAAAAGGCCTAAACATCAGCTGTACGAAGATGAAATGTCTGGTCGTTAGAAGTAGGGACAATCGAAGCTGAAGGCTTCGAAAGTCTGAATCAAACAAATAATTTAACTATCTAGGAAGTGACACCGAAATCCAAAAGGCATATTTTGAAAAAAAAAACATATATATATATATATATATATATATATATATATATATATATATATATATATATATATTAAATAGAAGAGAGGTAAAACGTTTTTGTCTGTAATGTGGATTTTTAAAAAAATATATTATGCTTTATTTTCCCTTAATCTTACTACACGTGTTACTGATCTCTTTCTGGTTACCTGAAGATGGTCACGAGACTAGAAACTCGTGTAGTAAAATTATAAAAATAAAAGCATTATATATTTTATAAAAAATCAAGTTACAACCAAAAACGTTTGCGTAATTTCTCTTCTTTTAGTATACACACTTTTCTTTAGTTGAACCACACACCTTTCTCTTTGTTTATATATATATATATATATATATATATATATATATATATATATATATATATATATATATATATATATATATATATATATATATATATATATATATATATATATATATATATATATATATATATATATATATATATATATATATATATATATATATATATATATATATATATATATATATATATATATATATATATATAACCTTGATGGCAACTTGTCTAGGAGAAGGACAACTCTGAATTCAAAACCTGCAGAGGGTCGTTTAGGGAACTTGTGGCACGTGGGGCACAAGGTCTCTGGATTCGGCCTTCAAAAAGTGTTATGGTCCTGCACGGAACCTTCACCACTATAATCAAATCTCATGTGCTGTTGTCGGGCTGTCGGTTTCCTAGGAACTGATCTGCTTGACCCTCATTTCTCGAAATCGACGGGGTGGGAGGAGGAGTCGAATATATATATATATATATATATATATATATATATATATATATATATATATATATTCCAAGAGGATAGATCCAGGTAGAACTCAATGTCCGGGTCAGAGGAAGAAAATAATATAAAAGGCTCAAACACTAATATTCCATGGTTATAATTTATTACATTGAAATCTTAATCACAGTCCAAAATCTAAATTTTATATTATATATATTAATATTTTATTATATATATTGAGATTTTATATTATATATTTATATTATACATACATAATATGAAAAGTATGGTTATTCATTAGTTGGAAATACAATAAATTATAAAAATATATATATATATATACACACATATATATATAGTTGTGTCTCCCATCGTATTCGACGTATGCGGATCAGCAATTCTGTTCCTAAGGACCGACAGCTAGATATCAGCACATACGATTTGATTATAGTGGTTTTGTGTAGGCCTGATTTATCACAAATGAAAAACCACCCGGTTGAAACTCACCCCCTTTGAAAAGGTTAGAAGTTTATCCCTTGTTTCATACTTAGGATTGCCTTTCTGGTTCCTTCAAAGTTCTACTCCAACGCTATATTTATAGCCTGTCCCTGCTAATATTTAAAATTCGTATTATTCTTTCTCAATCGGAGTGGATATGTTCGCCTATCGTCCGGTCCACACTCCTAGGCCGGTCTTTTGAACAGGAGTAGAGGTTTATCCCTTGTTTCATACTTAGGATTGCCTTCCTGGTTCCTTCAATGTTCTACTTCAACACTATACTTATAGTGTGTCCCTGCTCATATTTGAAATTCCTACTATTTTTTCTCAATCGGAGTGGCTAGGTTCCCCTATCGTCCGGTCCACACTCCTCGGTCGAGCATTTGAACAGGAGTAGAATTTTATCCTTTGTTTCTTGTTTAGTATTGTATTTTCTCTTCCTTCTCAAGTATTTTTATTCTCTTCCCTTCCTGTAGTGATTTTCGTGAATCTGACCTTCACATGGCAATGAATTCAAAAAGCAAAATGAAAAACGCGTGACGTAACGTGAAATGTGATAGATAGTAATGTGATAAATATTGCTTAGAACTACAAAATATAGAATATGGTGAGCCATGACT
Organism: Acanthosepion pharaonis; assembly: GCA_903632075.3. Lineage (NCBI taxonomy): Eukaryota > Metazoa > Mollusca > Cephalopoda > Sepiida > Sepiidae > Acanthosepion > Acanthosepion pharaonis. The sequence goes on along the minus strand of CAHIKZ030000139.1, from coordinate 171,392 downwards.
GACGAGAACATGAAAGAAGTGAGTACATAAAAGATGATATACGAAAAATGTGCTTGAAACGATAATATTCGATAGACTTATATTGTCTTCTTGCATCTCCTGAGTCAACGTGAAGTCTTGGCAAAGACGACATGAATTAACGAGTCCGAGGTATGTGCCAGAAAAATACGTTATTGGATTTGTCAAATTTTGTGGACATTTGACAGCCCTCGAGTGATGGTCTAACGTCTATTATCAGAGAGATCTGTTTTAAGCCGTTATCTCCCACGCAGAAAAACTCAGTGACCAACCTAAGGTTTTAATGACCCCAGACAGAATCAGCTAGATAATATTTGTCAATAACAACCCACAAACGAATTTAACTCAAAACACAGCCACATAAAATACAGGTGGTATATAAAAAAAGCCATCAAGTAAGTCCAGAGTTCAGTAGCATTCATGTAACATAGGAACAGAAGATCCACCTAGATGATCCTATTGGCACTACGATACTGTGTACCGTGTAACATCTCACCTGAGGTCGGGATATTGCTATTTGGAACTCGAGTACTGACAAAATATAATGATAAGACACGCTAACAATTGTTTCGTGATCACCGTAGTATTTCGGTATCGCGCACATCTCACGTATCCATGAATACTAGTTGTCGAAACAAAATACCAGATAGATTACTGGATAGAGTGTGGTTTATATTCGTGCGAAAAGGATTGAGTTTGCTGCAATGTGTAAACAAAAATTTACCTCGTGAATGCTATATTGTAGTCAGAATTTGCACCCATTAAAGTTTGTTCTTCGACAATTTAAATGCAGTGTCCTTCATTATCACCTGACTTCTTCATTTCTGATCTTTCATTGTTATTTCTCAATAATAATCTTTTCTTTTTCTTATATTCTTTCATTCTAAGTTATTCCATGCGTCTATGGGGCTTCGTTGCCTTGCTTGGTGTGCAAGAATTAAAATAAACGATAGACTGAAGAACCAAAACGATTGGTTGTGGCAGCAGAATTAGGCAATGTCATTATAACTGAAGACAGCTATGGAAGAGCTATTTATTCTCCCATATCAATTTCACCCATTATGGGCATTATCGTATCCGTGATATAATAACACCATACGTCACGGGCATAACGGAATAGCCGAATGGAAAACGAATAATAAACGTGCTTAGTTCCCAGAGAGGTAAGAGTGTTTTATAATGCTACGTCGTACACAAAGTTAGATATATACACGTGTCCCACGCAGAAAGATTATAATATATATGCAACAAGAAACGGTGTGTAAAAAGTGGGGAACCTTACTTGTAACATTTTCCCTCCAACATATTCACAAGCTTGTGTAATTTAAAAAAGCAATAGCTGTCTGATATATTTCTGAACGAGGAGTTATTCCTATTTTCATTATTTGCAGTCAAGTTAACGTCCTAATCTTTCTTGTTTCCAGAATGTTTCTGTCATCGTATCATACTTCTGGGTAATACTTATATATTGAGATACACTGGAAACAGAACTAATATTAAGTGAATAATATTAAAAAGTACATTTAACCAGGACGATATCCTTAGATTTTGGAGATCGGAAAGAGATTAATATACTCCAGTAACGGGAGAGAGCTAGGGTATATATATATATTTATTCTCCAAATTGCATTTCCACAATTATGGGTATTATTATATTTATGATGTAATAACTCTTTATTTCATGAACGTAACTGAATTGTTGAAATGAAAAAAAAATGATGAATTTGCTTTGTTCTCAGAGAAGCTTTTATATTTCCTAAGACATACACAAAAACCTTATATATAAGATTGACCTGATTGCTCACTTGGTTCATTGCGCTATCATGATGTGTTCCCGTGAACTGTTAGATGGGGAACTTACTACTATTTGGAATATTTTCAAAAATAATCAATGTTATCAGGCGTGTTATTGATAGCAAAATCAGGCGGTTTAAGGAACCTGTGGTTTTTTGACCTAGTCAATGCTTTATCTATTTAAAATTACCTTGGCTTGGTAGGAAATGTCAGTCATTGTCTGACAGAATTTCGGCGTCTATTTCGTCTTGCTATAATGCGGTTAAGTTGCACACAGTTTTTTCAAACTAGACCTGTGTTTCCGTCCTTTAATAAGAATAGGTTGTCTTATTTTAAGAAAAAATTAGTTGTGTACAATTTCAAATGCTGTTGTGACACGGTGTACATAGGACAAACAAATCTAACGTTGGAGAAGCGGGTTGGGGAGGCCTTTTCCCGCCTATTTGCGTTTTGGTAGTCTTAGCCAGTCTATAAGAACTACTTATGCGGTCCATGAATCTGTTATCGGTCAGCATTTGCTCGACAACCATGTCTGTGCCTCTGAATATGAAGACGCTTGGTTTTCAGTATTACACAGGGGCTCTCTCAGTATACCATCGCCGAGTCTTGGAAGCTGTTTTTATAAAGTGTCATCAGACTAGCCTGTGTAGACAAAGGGAACATTTTTTTACGTTCCTTGCGGTTGTTCGAGGATTTGTGAGTGTCTCTTTTTCCATTTTATACTCTTGTGGAGCTTGTTATTTTCACACAGATCCTTGATTAATTTTAATTATGTGTAATTTAAATTTCTCTTTTAATCACCTTCCACCTTTCCCTCCTCATTTACTTTATTGTGTGTCTTCATTTGTATTCCCAATCGCCAACGAATGCCTTTGATAAAAGTGTTGGCCGAAAGATTCCTAAGATATGACGCCTGTGTTGTTTAAAGATATATATATATATATATATATATATATATATATATATATATATATATATATATATATATATATATGTATATATATGCATGTTTCATTAAAACGACAGACAAGGTACTACAGTTGAGCTTTTTATTTAATTTTTCTTGTGTTCTGACAAGAGCTTTTTTTCTAGACAAAGGGTGTGTAAGAACTGTCCGAATGTTTTGTATTTCCGAGCGCTTTCGGCTATACCTTTAGCCATTATCAAAGATGATTTGATTATCAGCTTAGTAGAGTGTGTGCATTCTGTGTATGTTCTGTGTGTGGTAGTAATGTTTTTAATTTCCGAATACGGTTAGCACATTATGGCTTTGTTCATAGTTAATATTGTTAAGAGTTGGCTTTTTCTTTTTATTATTAGAGCTTCCATTATTTTTAGTCTTTTTTTGCAAGTGGATGCAGTTAATATATTTGTGTTTTCTACTAGTATGTTCCTAATAGTGTCGGGTAAATCTGAGTGTGTGTTTAAATCCTTAAATTCACTATGGATTACGTATGACATCCAGATAATCTACCTGTTTAATGTTTAAAATTCTTTATTTTGCAAGTAACAACATCACTTGACATGATACCAGAAGTGTTGAAACAAAATGGCTGTTTTTGTAGTGAAGTTATATCGTACTTACAATTATTAAATAAATATATTTATATTATTTTATTTGTCGTTGTACCCTCTTTTACGGCGCTCGTTTTATTTCTCCTTTTGTCATCCTTGTCCTTGCTTAGAAAAGCAATAACCTCAACATTAACAGAGAATCATTTGAATACTTTTACTTGATCAACCTAATGACACAATCGTTGCTTACGCTGAATTAGGCTATAACTTTGTGCGCCACTTTCGCTTCCTCTTCTTGTCGCTATTGTCCGCACAGTTTCCGATCTTGCGACTGAACAAAAGATTCTGTTGAACAAAAGATCGATCGTTATTTCCTTTATTTTCAACAATGACGTTTTCAATGCAAAACTCTCTCTTCAACACCAGGTCACCAGAATAACAATTAACGTTCACTTGCTTCTAAACATTCACTCCCCTCATCGCCATTCGTCTCATCCGTTGAATATAACTTTAGCTAATCAAGTATTCACAAATTCCATCGTAGATATTCATTAGTTCTAAAATTATAACCGCGCTATGCAGTCTTCATTTTTCTTTCAAAACCTTGTTTAAAACGTATTAATTTTTATTCAACACATCTAATACGTTCCTCGATAAATATTGTCTGAGCTTTAGAATAAACCTCTTAATTGTGTTCTAATATATTATTATTTAGAGTTGCACACAAATATATTACTAATTCATAAAGATTAAATTTCCTCTTTGTTAATATTATATCAAACTCATTCACAAATTTAATAAGGCTGTTCAAAAAATAATGTCCGATTTTAGAATAAAACTCTTCATTTTATACAGTTTTATAATAGTTGCTATGTGAGAGCCGAGTTCGAATTCCAGTAAAATCCATTACATTCACTTACGTGCTAATACTCTTGGGAAATATATGAATCACCTTCTTCTCCTCTCCCCCAGGTATGGGTTGGATAGCACGACAGACCAGAAATGCGAACATTGTAACCACACTGCCAAGTGCCCATATTTTGGTAATAAATCCCTCTATATGTATAAATATCTCACTTTGTTGTTATGATGTATAGATGTTACATTTATCTAACCAGAACCAGGAGTCAAATATCACCCATCATAACAGAATATTTGATGAGAATGAATATCTAACAGAAAATCTTTTTTTCTCTATATTTATATAGAGAAAAAAGATCTTTGCACAACACACTCTCACTAACGTAATTTTCAAGTACACTTCTCGGGCTCGGTAATACGTGTCGACTTTGCCAAGAGTTCACACTGACTCAGAAGATGCAATAAGACAATAGAAATCTATTGAAAATTATCGTGCCTACAATGAACGGCTAATGCAATCAGTGAGGTGTTTCATAAAACATATCTTTTTATTCATATATTCTTTATTTAAATTCTTAGAAGTTTCCCTCCATCTTTGTGTCCATTAATAAGACTTATATAACTGAACTATTATAACTAAAAAAAAATTCTTACAATCTAAATATATTTTCAGTCTTTAAATAACCTGCAATGGGTTGATAAACCATCGAAAACGAATCAAGCAAACAACCTAATGATTAAATATGTCCTCTTTGTTAATTTCATCTCAGTCTCCTTCAGAATGTAACTAAAATCATATTAAAACTCTTGAACTTGAAAAGAGATGCGTTTACTTTTTTTGGCGTGAGTTCAAGTTTGGTTTATATGATTCTCAAACTGCTGCAAAATTTAACAGAGAAGTCAATGAAGGATCCACTTGTGATTAGACAGCACGCCTTCTTGAATTTCCGCAGTCTTTCAGTCTTCAGTCTTTCACATCAAGGTGGTAGTGTATATCCAGCTAGAATTGAAAATCAACATGTAAAAACAGTAGTCGAACAAAACCGACGTCAAAGTGTCAGTTAAATGTCTTAGATATTGAGTATCATCAGCTTTTCAACAATATCTCACCATCTAAATAAAATTGACAATGTGAGGAAAATCGATAAACGGATTCCACATGAATTCAGCGAAAGTCTAAGTGTTCAACATTTTGAAGTGTATTCGATGCGTGTCCGAAATGAGAATGAATCATTGCTTGATCGAATAGTGTCTTGTAAAGAGAATTTGATCCTTTATGGGAATCGTAAACGATCGCCATAATGGCATGATCATGACGAAGCACCCAAACAACTTCCGAATCCTAAATTGCATTAACAGAAGGTTATGGTGACTGTCTGATAGTCCGCCATTGGTGTTAGCCATTACAGATTTTTGAAATCTAACCAGAGCATCATTTCCAAAGTTTACTGCCAGCAACAGAATTAAATGCACATTTGGTTTAAATAAAAGACGAGCATTACTGGTTAATAGCCGAAGTCCAGTGTAGATTAACTCAGCACCGCCGACTGAGCACTGACGACTGAACACCGCCGACTGAGTGCTGAGACAACTCAGAACCGATACAACTCAGCACCAGAAAAACATAACTTTGTTTTTTTTTATAGCCGAGTAAAAGTAATTTATTGAAGATTAAAACCTCAATTATTGAATATTTGTCTTCAAAAAAGGCATTTGAAATCCAGCATGAACCAGGTTTTTAATCATTTTCAATAAAGTAATCCATAAAGAAATTTATTTTTAATAAAGTAAATTGACATACTGTGGTAACCAAGAAAGGGTTATTAATGAGGAATAACCACAACGGAGGTTGGAAATGAAATGGTAATCTTTATAAAATCAACAAAATACAATACTCGCCAGCGGCATGAAGTTGGTAAACCACTACTAGTGCTGGACTACTTAGACACATATTACTATATTTATTTCTGTTAAAATACAGAAAATGGGGCACAAGGCCTAAAAGGGGGGATGGGGGAAAAAGGACGGTCTTCATCTGTCTTACCTATAAACTTAGCTAGCCACAAACACTGACCCAAACATACAAATTATAATCCTAACGCCAGAAAAAAAATAAATGCATTTTACTAACCTTTCTTACTACATCCACCATAATACCACATTGTCTCTATGAAAACACTAAATAGTCCCCATATGTACAATTCTTTGTCTGTGAGGGGAGGGGAGTAAAAACAACAAATTAAAAAAATCCCCAATGAGTATGTACAATACTTAGACACATATTACCCCCACTTACAATAGTGTCCGACGTATTTATGCGGATTGGGACATACATATTATTGTTCATAGGTTTGGTATATACCACATATAAAATCGCTAGAAAATATTACGACTGAGTAGTTCAATCCTTACTGGATGAACCATACTTCCAGCCTTGTGCCACATCTAAGCAGCACTTAGAAAATCACTATACCACATATAAAAAATAGTTCAATACAACATACTTGTTTTAATTATTTTCAAACGTTAAACTAAATCTTAATTTAATTTAATTTTAATAAGGTAAAATGACATTGTAAAATATTTTTATACAAAGTATTTTTTGAAAAAATAATTTAATAAATATGCAATAAATGAAGAAAAACGCAAAACAAAATAGTTTAGATAAAATAGTTGGTTGATATATCACTTTTAAAAAGAAATACGACTTAAATTTGATTATACCAAAATTGTTTAAATTGTTTTATTCGATAATAGTTGTCAGCCAAATAATTTCAGTCATTCACAACATTAAATCTTATAATATTTTCGATATATTTTATTTTTATTTTACGTTTCATCAGACATTTTTTTTATTTAAGTCTAAACACATTTTGAACTGTCAAAATAATTAAGTTTTTGCAAATAAATATGAGATATTTCATTAACAATTTCTTTTGAGAATAACAATGATGTTCCACGTCATACTATTTAACCCATAACCGTTAAGGAGATGTGTTCATAGATTCCTAAAAGACATTTACACAGAAGTGAATGTAGCGAACCGAACTGGTGCCAAGCGAGAAAATTATAATTTGTTAGCATAGCCGTTTTATTTAGTGCATAAAAAACAGTTCATATGGCAATTACTGACTAAGTTATCGATCGTGACTGACGACACTGAGATTACGACAATATATAATGGGTAGCTTGATACTGTTATTTTGTCGACAAGACTTTCAGTAAACAGCAATATGTCCTGTATAAATCGATGGATCTTTGACGACTGTCTGTATTAACATGTCATCGAATTTCCATATTATTGGCAGGGGAATTAATTTAGAAATTTCCTGCTAATTCCAAGACTGATTCAGTCTACGTGATCTGGGAATGTTCTGAGTTTGATTGCACAATTATAGATGGAAAAAAGGTAGGACCGAAGAGAGAACTTTCGGGAAGGCTTGCATTGATCTCATGGGCTTGTGATACAAGATCATTTATAACGAGCTTGTGTGACCTTATTTTAGGGGAAAACAAGACCCATAGGAATCATAATAATAATAATAATAATAATAAATTAATACGAATATTTTATTCAGTAATAAAATAAAGCCAACATATTCAAAATGGAAGTTCAAGTGGGTGAAAACGTGCAAGTAAACCATAATACAAGTACTGCAGTGGCAAAAAGCTTCGAAAAGTAAAGGCAAATAAAATGGACGAAATGCAGAAAGTTAAGCCTATTCATGCTCAATAATCTACCCGTATCAAACGACCTGATTTAGAAAAAAAGAAACCCTTACCCATCAGTGTTTATGTAGTGCAAGGTTTTATCTTTTACTGCACATAACCAATGCTTGCTAACTCGAAACTATCAAGTGCATATAATGAAACAATATGTCAAACCAAAATCCAGATTCAGTGATAAATTTACAGAAACAATTGCCCATCTTCTATCAGTTTACACGTTATTAGTAACCACTGAATATAAAATTCGTTATGGAATTGATGCAATTTCCCGTCAAGGAAAGTTTGAGAAAAATCAGATCAACTTATCGTGATTCTTAATATATATATATATATATATATATATATATATATATATATATATATATATATATATATATATATATCAGACGGCATGCATTTAACGGATGTCAGAATTCATTGCAAAATACATCCCTACCCATTACCAAAACGTAACTAATAACTGATACAACAAAATACAGCGATAATGAACTCATGCAAACACCCCTTGTCTGGATGAATGGATTCCTCTGTATCCTTGGAAACGTGAATTATGATATTTGTTGTGCCTTTAAAAGCCAGTAATTTTAAAAATAGGTTACTCCAAAATTCGCTTGAGGATGAAATGGAACTAATGTGTTTAATTTGATTACAAAATTAAATTCAAAGCTTTTAGCTTCAATTTTTGAAACATGGTTAGAACTGTGTAGCGAAAAAATATTTTTAAATCAATTAATTTATAATATATATATATATATATATATATATATATATATATATATATATATATATATATATATATACACACTATTAGTGGTAAATGTACACATACATATGCAATCATTTATCTAATATATATATATATATATATATATATATATATATATATATACATACATATATATATTTGTATAAAAAATAAATCCAAGAGGATAGAATCCAGGTAGAACTCAATGTCCAGGACAGAGTAAGGATATAATAAGAAGGCTTAAATACTAATATTCCATGGTCATAATTTATTCCATTGGAATCGTAAATTCGATCCAATTCAGGGAGTTGTTTTTTTTCTCTTTTTTTTGAATTTATAGGTCTGATGAATTGGATCGTATTTACGATTCCAATGGAATAAATTATGACCATGAAATATTAGTGTTTAAGTTTTTTATTATATATATATATATATATATATATATATATATATATATATATATATATATATATATATATATATAAAAAAAAAAAACGCCTATGCACATTTCCTAAGAAAAAACAAAACATTTGACCACATATACATTTGACCAGTATATTTTCTGTACACCTGATTGGTGTACAGAAAATATACGGGCGCTTCGTGAGAAATTTGTGAAGCTAACGCGCTAGTCATTTATAAAAAATAATGAGAATATTTTCAAAACGCTTCAGAACAACGTACTTGTCCGGCAAGATGGAATACAACTGTCTCTCACAACAAGCCCGCTCCACTAACTGCTGAATGAACAATATCATATTACAATTCTTAGGGATAATGTTTTTTTAACGCCAAGAGGTGGCTGGTATTTCTCTAAGACTCGCAGAGACTTTAAAGAAAAACAAAATACGAACGATTATTTTTTGTTATAAAATATTTCTACGATCTTGTGTTGTAAAAAGAAAAGAAAAACTTTTCTATTTTGTAACACGCATGTAAATCGTTTTCTATTAACATTAGTTCCACTACATTTGGCATGACAGAGTGGGTCAATATCTTCTGTTGAGGGGTTCTCCCCTTTTTACACAAATGGACTCACCCAGTATATACATATACTACTGCTACCTGAAGACCAGAACAGAACAAGACCGAACAGAGTCGAGTCGAGTCGAGTCCAAAGTAAAAGGTTGTAGGTAACCGGAAGAGTGAGGGGTGAGGTAACAGCGTCGTAGGAGTCACAGTGAGCGAGCACGTAGACACAGTAAGAAGTCATACAGCGATACTTCAATACCAAAGACTGTATATATATATTTTGCTACTAACCCGTATTCCTGGAACTACTAACCCGCATTAACAGTTTGTATTATTACGTTAATACATTATTTTCCTGTATTCCTTCTTGGCGTTTGTTACCTTTTGGTACCGGAATTCAACCCGGAATCCATAACATCTTCACAGGAAAAACTGCTGCTTTTACGGGAAGGAAACAGCAAGAAACTGGTATAAATATACTCAAACCCAGTAGTGGACATTACCTAGCCATTATTGAGGATGTGTTTTGGATGGTGAAATTCTGTGTGAGGCTGCTACATAGCAGTTTTACAGTGTGGAGTTCAAGATTTTTGTGTGATCCCTGGCGATCACGTGCCATGAGCGGCCAGCTGACCGGGGTAAGACTTCTATTTTTAGAACACTTTTTACCCTCTATCTCCTCTACTAAATAGTGTAAGATTGGCAGTGGGTGAATAAAGTTTAATAACTTCCTAGAACCTTTAAGGAAAATTCTAGTTGATAATAGAAGAATCCTTTTCAGGTTACATAGTCGTACACAGCTAGTCACTAAATGGGGGGAAGGCTCTGCCTATTAAACTTTATTCTTCCATTATCATTTTTACTATATTTAGTAGAGAAGATTGCGTTTTAAAAGTGTTCTAAAAATAGAAGCCTTGCATCTGTCGACTGGCTCCTCACAGTACGTGACCTCCACGGAGCACATAAACAGCTAGACCTCCACTCTGTAAAATTAAAATGTAGCAGCCACACGCAGAATTTTACGATCCAATAAACATTCTTGATAACGGCTAGAGAAGCTGAAAGCGTTCGGAACAGTTATAACTATGGAGAATTCCTTAACCTCCAAAAAACTGAAAAATGCTACATTGCTGTAAAAACTCAATAAAAGATTAATGAAGAGAAAACCCAAAATCTGAACTACATACTGTGAAAGACAAAATACTGTACGGACAGAAATATAATTATTCAATAGACAACGGACAATGAAAAAACATGGGGGCAGCAAAGATTCCTTTCAGAATGTAAGCAAAGTATTAATACACCGAAAAAGTTTTTAGGAATAAAGAAATTAGTAATAGATTGCTACGCAAAATCTATATAATCCCTTATCCTGCGCTGACAACTGGGTAATTATCTGATAAATAAAGGATAGAGTTGAAACGAAACGGATGTGAATCTAAGACGAATGTTGAAATTTCTGTGCGTAATGAACGAAGACAACGAGGAAGTCTTAATGAAAATAGAAACTACAGGTAAACGTATACTTACAATCAGAATGAGACAACTGAAATGTCTCGAGTTTTTAATGAAGAAAAGGGCACTGGAAGGGGGGGAACAGCGTGTCTCCACCTGAACGAGATTTTTTTCTAAATGAATGATTGAGCTAGAACATACATGGAAGGTAAAAGGCCAAAAAAGAGGTAGTGGGTGAGAGCCATAATTTCTAATGCCCAGAAAGGACATGGTAGTTAAAAGAAGAACTCACAATTTACTATCATATATTTTTAATCATTGCACATGAAGCAAGGTAATAAAGCCGCTAAGATGCAAGGGAGGTACTGGGTGTGAATAAATATGTGAAAAAAATTAGGGAGAATGATAAAATTACAGGAACTAAGAAGGCAGAAGTTAGCAATTGACATTGCATTTAAATGTTTGAAGATCAATGTTAACTCGAAAGCAATGAAACGAGAGAGAGTTCCATAATCGACAAGCGAAAGAGAAGAAACTCTTAACATAGAACTTACGGTTAAATGCGGCCATTTCAAATGGAAAATGTTAAAACCTTGCAGTCAATCTAGTACTGCGCTTTTTATTTTACAATAATGTAAAAGCCCCAAGAGCCACTTTTAGAGAGATTTATATTCGTAAAAGACGGATTCATCATAATAATTACTATAAAAGTATTTATAGAAATGCACAGGAAAGTTCCATTACGGCTGTGAGAATTTGACTGAAGCCTAGATGCCAGGTCAGAACCGCTAACATTGCTGATTCTTATTTAAATTGTATTAAGAATCGCTTGATATATAATAGGTGAATCAGACCAGAAGTGGCAACAATATTCAGTGTAAGAATGAATGGCAGACATATAAAAGATAGATTCTCTTGAGAAAAATTGTCTAGCACGAAACAGTAACCCAATTTTCTTAGCAACGGAACTAGCAATGGATCCAATATAGTCTTTTCACTTCGTGTCAGCTGGTCCTTAACCCAAGCAAATGCAACGAGTCACTCTCCTGGAGGTTAGAATCAGCCATTCTGATGGAAGGCAAAAAGGGCTCTCCAAGATGATAAATAAAGAGCAGTTTACACTTGGAGACGTTAAAATTAACAAGCCATCCTTTGCCCCAGTTAACAACAGACTTAATATCGTGTTTGTCATCAGCCGACAGTTTGACCTTGTACATATATGTAAGATAGATTCTGTCCAGAAAAATAGTCTAGCACGAGACAGTTAACCTATTTTCCTTGCATCTGAACAAACCATTTAATCAATTACCTAACTGAAGAAAAAAAATTGATAGGAATCATCGCATGTTGTTGAATAGTCAGGATGTTTACGAAAATCACTAAAACTCGCTTTGATAGCTATTTATATTGTAAACATCCTCAAAGCAAAGAATGTAGAACAAGCCGACTACCTGTGGATATCCAATGTGGACCGGCTTGAGTTGTCACGGTTTATAATTTTCTGTTGATAATCTAGAAACCGCGACTGTCGGTCTGTGTGCATATTTATGTACGTTTATTCTCACCAACAGGACTGAATCAATGGTTTCCTTATCATTTACGGAAACAGTCGAACGGATCACTGCATTTGTCGGTTAATGTTTTGGTCATATCAAAAATTGATCTTGCCGTGATGATAGTGACCAATTAAACCAACTGGGGGATTCCCCAAGTTGAGACCAACTAAGATAAACTGAACGCCAATAATCGATATAGATTTTATTTGATTGTCAGCAAATATACCTTCCAATCATTATCTGTGTCATCCTCATTATCTCGTGATCGTCATTACAGTGGAAAGCGAAAGAACTTTCATTTGAACATGGGTGTTAAAGGTGACATAGACTGCCATAATTTCGTTTATTATAAGTACATTTTGCTTGTTTACGAACCCTTTTTGGTCCGATATGCGTTTGCTGAAACTTATAAAGTAGGTTACAGGATGGTTCCCTTCCGCCCACACATCTCTTGCCAATCCTGAAGGTCATATGGAATTAAGAGAAACGTCAGTAGAAAAGTGAATGTGCCATTTCCCATATCTTAATGTCTAATTGGCACAAACTACGTTCTATCATTTTCGGGCTCAAATAACATTTTGGCATTTTCGCCGACTTACATATAAACTACAATGCCAATTTGTGGGTATGTGTTTGTGGTTGTGTGTATATATTTTTGCGCGAGGTAGCGTTCTTTGAAAGTTATATTCATTTAAATGAAGGACTATTTGTCAATATAAATATATATATATATATATATATATATATATGTGTGTGTGTGTGTGTGTGTGTGTGCTACTCTTTTGGAATTACCATTTTCTCAATAGTGCTCGATCGAAATGACCAGCGCGTATCAACTACATAAAACCATATATATATATATATATATATATATATATATATATATATATATATATATATATATATAATTTAAAGAAAAATTTGTAATAATTAACACGTTTGACGGGCAGTATTAAATATATATATATATATATATATATATATATATATATATATTCACACAAACACACACATACACACACACAACACACACACACACACATATATATATATATATATATATATATATATTTTAAGAAATATACATAATATCTTACATTCATTGCACAACTCCGAGTTTCATACCGAAGCAGTTTTCAGGTGCTGGACTTATATTTATTTTTAATTTTATTTTCACAATCATATCTATTTCTTTATTTTCACAATTTTTATTTAAACTATAGATTATTTATATGTATTTGTACACAATCGTTCACTTGTGTACCTTGTTATATTTATCCATTCGGTTATATATATATATATATATATATATATATATATGTGTGTGTGTGTGTGTGTGTGTGTGTGTGTGTGTATGATGTATGTATGTATAATAGCTGGTAACGATTATTCGAGAATACCCGCCTACTATGGCGTCAAACAAATCCCTATTGCACGCGTCCACTCACATACAATTTGCGTTTGTTCAACATTCAGAAAGCTCTCCTGTGGTTTATACTGCAACTAAGTTGCACAGACCGTAGTTACATTTTTAGGGAGAGAGTGTGTTATCTAGAGTGATCAACAATCTGAACAAGGTCAGGAAGGTCAAAACGATCTGTCACGATGGCGTCGTTCTAGCACGGCTAACGATGGTTTCGATCAACCAGTTTCACTCAGAAGGCTGGGGTCAAGACGTGGTATGCATTTTAGGCATTTTTCACATTGCTCCGTGGTTAGAACGTTCACTTTCTGACCATGGGACAGTGGTTCGAATCTTGCCATGTTCGATATGTCAGGAAGTAGACTTTCTGAAGTTATCGGTCTAGATGAGGACGATCCATTTCTCTCTCTCTCTCTCTATATATATATATATATATATATATATATATATATATATATATATATATATAGGATGAAACCCGTCATTTTGCACCAAAGTTTTTTCTTGATATATATCAAAAATATATCGTTATCTTTTATATATATATATATATATATATATATATATATATATAAAAAAAGTGAACATAGAAGTCAACACTTAGAGGCGACAGTCTGTTTCATGGTATATGCAATCGCCAGGCCACAGAAACATGAAACACACTGTCGCCTCGTGTTGACTTCTATGTTCACTTTTTATATTTACACACGCTCTATCTCTGATATTGAGCACTTTATCCCATAAATATAGCACATCTTAAAACTATATTTCTTCATATATATATATATATATATATATATATATATATATATATATATATATATATCTCTCTCTCTCTCTCTATATATATATATATATATATATATATATATATATATATATATATTTAGAATAAACAGATAGATCGATAAACAGACTTATATAAACTTGCATTGAATACAGTTGCCATATCTGGTCAGCTGTTCCTGCTACTCATTCCGAGGTTCGTGACAAAATGCAAAGAGGGATCTGAAATGTAATCGATCCTGACTTGGTATCTCGACTTCAGTCACTTATTCACCGACATGACGTGGGTTCTCTCTGTCTTTTCTTTAAATATATTCATGGATACCCCTCTGACGAGGTTTTTGCCCTGGTGCCCGGGCTATGTGTCTTTAACCGTTTGGTGTCTTTGGCAACTAGGTCCCACCAGTTTACTGTTGATTTAGATAAATATAACCACCATTTTTACTCTAATAGTTTCTTTTCTCGCACTTCTCGACTCTGTAATTCACATCCGTTTACTTGCTTCCCTGATGATTACAATTTTCAAAATTTTAAATGCAACGTCAACTCTATTCTTGAACAGTTTTTATACCCCCTCTAGACCTAGTATTTTCTCTCACGCTCGCTCTCTGTAAACCTCTGCGTATTAGTGGAAATTCCCCTTTGATTGGAGTGAACTGATTAAAAATACTAACCCAAATCAGTGAATAACCGACCCGAGTCTCAGATGCAACGGGACAGCATGCGAACCTTCTCGACATTTTTCGAACATCCTGCCATGACAAATGTTCATCAAAAGTTATAGCCCCTACTAAGATGTCATTATCAGTGTCCAGATTGACTCCAAACTAATAACATGATATCCCCTGATTTGTGGTTCCATAGAAAGGTTTTTCGTTATGCGAAGACTGACTGAGACAGCTTATATGACGGAAGCTCATCTCCCAACCTTCTTCAAACGTGCTGCCTCTAAAACTGCTGCCCTAATCTCCGAATGGATCCTTTCTGGAATGAAGTGTTTTATACCCAGAAAAATTCCAGCAAAAAAAAAAAACAGTCATCTCTGGTTTAAGCTTCAATGTGCTGATGCCACAGCCTACAAGAACCATTACTTGAAAGTCTATTTCAAGTAGTAGTGTAGCCTGTCACTTACTACTCTCAGCACTGCACGCAATCACTGTAAGATAGTCTTAGAAAACGCAAAGGGCATCTACGCGCAATCTGTCCAGGTCAAGGTAGAAAATAAACAAATTGGATCAAGCAAATTCTGGAAGATTATTAATCAAATTATGAATCGGTCATCTCCTCCTGGAAAGTCAAGAGGAATCACTTCGCCTCGTCTTTGCCTCAAATTCAACTTTAGATAATAAAGGCAATCTTTTACCGCAACTTCCGACGTTTCACTGAGCACAATCTAAGTAATATACTCATTTCAGCAAGAAATTGGTAAACAGAAGTCTCGAGATATAACAAAATCTTGACCCCCAAAAAGTCACTAGCCTAGAAATTATCCCAAATTCTAACAAAGCTATTTAACCACTGCTTGAAGGAGAAATCTTTCCTAGGAATGTGGAAAGTGGCAAGCGTATACCCAGTCTTCAAAATCACAGGCAACCAATCCTCCTCGTCCCATTATTTTCCTCAGTATCATCAGTAAGGTTTTTGAGGCCTTAATCAACGAGAAGGTCGCCAAGCAGCTAGTTAGATTTAGTGAGGCCGTTGATTTAGTGAGGCCCTTGACAACACATGCACCGCAAGCATTAGATATCTCGAACTCATTCGACAAAGTGCGGCAAAAATGATTTCTGAACAAGCTCTCCAGCCATGGAATCATTTATTTCTCATATTCTTAACATTTTCATTAAAGATAGCGTTTTCTTGATTTCGTATGAAAACTTGCAAAACCCAAAAACTGCCATTGGTTCAGACAATATTCTCGTGATCGTCCTTAAGAATATCAACCCAGAATTATCACCGATCCTAGCAAAGTTATTTAACAGTTGCTTGAAGGGGAAATCTTTTCCAAGTATGTGGAATGTAGCAAGCGTATGCCCGTCTTCAAGAACGCGGACCACTGATCCACCACCTACCATTATAGACCAATTAGTTTCCTTTGTATCATCAGTAAGCTTTTTGAGGGCTTAATCAACAAGAAGGTTATCAAGCAGCAAGATAGGAACAACCCCAGATTTAGTGAGGCCCTTGACAACACATGCTCTGCATCATTAGATATCTCGAACTCTTTGGACAAAGTATAGCACAAAGGTTTGCTGTACAAGCTCTTCAGCCATGGAATCATTTATTTCATATATGCTTAACATTTTCATTAAAGATGACATTTGCTTGATTTCTATGAAAACTTGCAAAACCCCAAAATAGCCATTGGTTCAGACAATATTCTAGTGATCGTCTTTAAGAATATCAATCCAGGATTATCCTTGATCCTAGCAAAGTTATTTAACCGCTGCTTAAAGAGAAATATTTCCTATGCACGTGGAAAATGATAAGCGTATGGCTGGTCTTCAAAATCACAGGCAACCAATCCTTCCCATCGCATTATTCTCCTCAGTATCATCAGTAAGCTTTTTGAGGCCTTAACGAACAAGAAGTTCATCGAGAACCTGTATAGGAAAACCTCTACGATTAACAGTATGGGTTTCAATCAGCCCGATACGCCGCTAACGACCTAGCAACTACTACACAGAGAATTGCCGATACACATACCGTAAGGATCATAGCATTAGCCATCACGAAGGCATTCGACAAGGTGCAGCACAAAAGTTTGCTACATTAGCTCTCCAGCTATGGAATCACTACAAATGTTATCTCTATTATAAAATACATAAAAGGGAGTGTAGGCTTCATATATTTCTTATGGGGGGGGCAAAGAGGACAGAGCCCCCCCGCCCCCACACACAAACACACACACTTGAAAATAAAGGTATCTACGGATTCAAAAACGACTGGATAGATTTTTTTATGAAATTCAGAACATAGTTTCCGGCATAAGAGTTAATGTAATATTCTATGTATAAGTAAATATTATTTTGATGTCCTCCGGGATGGGGGGGGGGGCACACTCCACCACATTTTTTTTTTCGTTTCGATTTAAATGAAATTTGAATTTTGTTAAATGGCATGTAATAATACCTATTCCCCAAATATCAGCCAATTTTATTAATATCAAGACAAACTAATTGAGGCTAACCCCCTCCATATTGAAAAATTTGGAATCCCATCACTTGAGTATTGAACCTCTATTATGACGGTGTTTTTACCATAAGGCTATACGTTTTCGTCACCTTCATATATTTTGAAGCCAGCTTCCTAAGTAGGGTTGATGTCGGTGGCTTAGCCCCCTAAAAATCTAAGCAACACAAGCATTGGTTACATTCCTATGAAATTCGAATGAGATTCTAAGTATGACATCTAATGACATAGACTCTCTCTCTCTCTGTCTCTCTCTCTCTTTATATATATATATATATATATATATATATATATATATATATATATATATATAAGGGCAGGGGGTTCATGGGTGTACAAATCCTCTACTCTAAAAAGTTGTATCCATAGATTTAAATGGAATTTAAAACATAACATCTTTTTAAATTCATTACATTTTTTATCCAAACATTTGACAGAAACCGTAAATTTAATTTACTACTAGCAGCATGGCCCGGCGTTGCCCGTGCTTGATTCAAAAATCGTACGACTCATACAGCAATCGCTATCACTTGACTTAAAATATTTTTGACCTTCCTTGCCTTTAAAGAAGTGCCCTTTGCCGTGCTGATGTTGCTACATGCCTTACTTCTAGCCTATCTCACACTGCGAAAATTTTTCTAAGCTCTATGCTAAACATTAACTCTGTTACAAAAAAAGAACTAAACAAAATGAACACAAAACAATCAGCTTCAAGAAAGGACTCGTGACTGAAAAAACAAATGAAAAAAGAATGTTAACAACAAATACTTTTTCACACCCAACCCAATTCTGCGGAATCAGAATCAACGTTGAGTTTAAGCAAGCGAATTAGCCAAATGGAGTAAAGTGCCATGCAGATTTAAATTTTTCCCACTTGTGACGAATGCAGCTATCGATTTTTTTTTGCATCCTAGCATGCTAGTTAACATTCGTGTCAGTCAGCTGTTGGCTCTCACGCTGGCCAATAAAATCTTCCTGCCTATTCGTGGCAGCCAGCTATTGGCTCTCACTCTGGCCAGTAGAAAATGGCCGCAAACTACATGAAAACTACCATAGAGGCATGAAAAAATCGATTATTTCCACTATCGATAGGAGTTGGGAAAGGCAACGTCGGGCTTGGCCTTCCTGAAAAGTTGGAGCATGTGCATGTAAATTTTGGTTCAAATCCATCGTGCATTCGTTACACACACACACACACACACACACACACACACACACACACACACACACATCATGTCTTTTATAGATAGAGGAAAGCTATACAATTGCTACTGCTTCAATCTTATACAATGATCTAATTAATATGGATCCTAGTGTAGTTTTTTCCATAAATTTTGTCTCTTTTGAACTGGGGAGGCATCACTTGAATCCATACAATAACTACAATTTCATTAACATGCAACTTACAGTTTATATGAATAATAATAATAATAATAATAATAATAATAATAATAAGAAGAAGAAGAAGAAGAAAGAGAAAAAAAAGAGAAGAGGAACAAAAACAACAGAAAATATTGCTTAGATTCCCCATGCTTTTTCCACAGATTCGAATCGCCTAGAGCATTTCAGCATTCCATTTTTAAGAAGGAAGTTTCATTCAGTTCATTCACGTGAACTAGTGCATTAGGAAACAATCTCCCGCTTGGATACTTTCCTGTACCGTAAACTGTTAACCCTTTCAAATCGCCACTTGAACTTTTTATCCGCCTAATATTCCCCTCCTTCTACTGCCGCCAGCTTCATTCAGTAACCCTTTGCCAGGAGAGGCTATTGAGCCTGCAGCTTTCGTAGATGATAACGATGATGTTGATATTGATATTGATGATGATGAAATTGAATATGGGAAACAAATACGGCCAAAAAAAAAAATGAATAAGAAAAGAGCAAACAGGGAGAGGCTAACTAGGCATGGCGAATTGTAAGAAGATGCAGCTTATCGATTGCATATTTAATGGAAATATATCCAATGCAATCAAAGCTGAAGTATTATCATCACCAAGAGAAGAATCGTCGCCAAATTTATTTGACGGCATAAATGGGAGGTTAATTGAGGTTACATCTGTGGAAAAGACCTAGTCAGCTTAAAAGTTTGTAACAAAACACTGGGCGGATAAAGAAAGAAATCAATTCGAAAAGTGGTTTTTGTGCCATGCGATGATAAACTCAGTTACTGTTTAGAAAGAATAAGACAATATTTTACACGGGGCAATGGTTAGGTAAAGAATATTACAAAATAATACTAATAATGTAATTTCGATATTCATTTGTTGGGGAAGGAGAGCTATAATATTATATAATTGTATTTTTTCAATAAGTACCTGGCCTGAAATTATCATTTTCTATACTTTACGTATTGTTGCACAATAGTGCTGCAATAAATATCTTTCTTCTTTGTTAACGAAGAGGTTTGATTGTATTTGTTTAGCGTCATATCAACCTCTATGGGTTATTTAATGTTGAAATTTAAATATTTTGATTGGTTTGGTTGATTTTGTTTAGCGGCATATCAACCTCTATGGGTTATTTAATGTCGAAATCTAAATATTTTGATTGGTTTGGTTTGGTTGATTTTGTTTAGCGTCATATCAACCTCTATGGGTTATTTAATGTCGAAATCTAAATATTTTGATTGGTTTGGTTGATTTTGTTTAGCGTCATATCAACCTCTATGGGTTATTTAATGTCGAAATCTAAATATTTTGATTGGTTTGGTTGATTTTGTTTAGCGTCATATCAACTTCTATGGGTTATTTAATGTTGAAATTTAAATATTTTGATTGGTTTGGTTTGGTTGATTTTGTTTAGCGGCATATCAACATCTATGGGTTATTTAATGTCGAAATCTAAATATTTTGATTGGTTTGGTTGATTTTGTTTAGCGTCATATCAACCTCTATGGGTTATTTAATGTTGAAATTTAAATATTTTGATTGGTTTGGTTTGGTTGATTTTGTTTAGCGGCATATCAATATCTATCGGTTATTTAATGTCGAAATCTAAATATTTTGATTGGTTTGGTTTGGTTGATTTTGTTTAGCGTCATATCAAACTCTATGGGTTATTTAATGTCGAAATCTAAATATTTTGATTGGTTTGGTTTGGTTGATTTTGTTTAGCGGCATATCAACCTCTATGGGTTATTTAATGTTGAAATTTAAATTTTTGATTGGTTTGGTTGATTTTTTAGTTTCTATGGGTTATTTAATGTCGAAATCGGCATATCAACCTCTATGGGTTATTTAATGTCGAAATCTAAATATTTTGATTGGTTTGGTTTGGTTGATTTTGTTTAGCGGCATATCAACCTCTATGGGTTATTTAATGTCGAAATCTAAATATTTTGATTGGTTTGGTTTGATTTTGTTTAGCGGCATATCAACCTCTATGGGTTATTTAATGTCGAAATCTAAATATTTTGATTGGTTTGGTTTATTGATTTTAGTTGATCAACCTCTATGGGTTATTTAATGTCGAAATCTAAATATTTTGATTTAATGTCGAAATCTAAATATTTTGATTGGTTTGGTTTGGTTGATTTTGTTTAGCGGCATATCAACCTCTATGGGTTATTTAATGTCGAAATCTAAATATTTTGGTTTGGTTTTTTGTTTAGATTTTAATGTCAAATATTTTGATTTTGGAAATTATTTTGATTGGTTTGGTTGATTTTGTTTAGCGTCATATCAACCTCTATGGGTTATTTAATGTCGAAATCTAAATATTTTGATTGGTTTTTGGTTTTTAATTGAAATTTTTTTTGATTGGTTTGGGATTTTGTCAATCAACCTCTATGGGTTATTTAATGTCGAAATCTAAATATTTTGATTTGGTTTGGTTGATTTTTTAGCGTCATATCAACCTCTATGGGTTATTTAATGTCGAAATTTTGTTTTGATTGGTTTGGTTTGGTTGATTTTGTTTAGCGTCATATCAACCTCTATGGGTTATTTAATGTCGAAATCTAAATATTTTGATTTGGTTTGGTTGATTTTGTTTAGCGGCATATCAACCTCTAAATATTTTGGTTGGTTTGGTTGATTTTGTTTAGCGGCATAATGTCGAAATCTAAATATTTTGATTGGTTTGGTTGATTTTGTTTAGTTTCAACCTCTATGGGTTATTTAATGTCGAAATTAAATATTTTGATTGGTTTGGTTTGATTTTGTTTAGCGGCATATCAACCTCTATGGGTTATTTAATGTCGAAATCTAAATATTTTGATTGGTTTGGTTGATTTTGTTTAGCGGCATATCAACCTCTATGGGTTATTTAATGTCGAAATCTAAATATTTTGATTGGTTTGGTTTTTGATTTTGTTTTAGCGGCATATCAACCTTTTAATGTCGATTTTTTTGTTTAGTTTAGCATATCAACCTCTATGGGTTATTTAATGTCGAAATCTAAATATTTTGATTGGTTTGGTTGATTTTTTTTGTTTAGCGTCATATCAACCTCTATGGGTTATTTAATGTCGAAATCTAAATATTTTGATTGGTTTGGTTGATTTTGTTTAGCGGCATATCAACCTTATGGGTTATTTAATTCGAAATTTATTTTGATTGGTTTGGTTTGGTGTCGAAATCTAAATATTTTGATTGGTTTTGTTTTTGTTTATATCAACATCTATGGGTTATTTAATGTCGAAATCTAAATATTTTGATTGGTTTGGTTGATTTTGTTTAGCGTCATATCAACCTCTATGGGTTATTTAATGTCGAAATCTAAATATTTTGATTGGTTTGGTTGATTTTGTTTAGCGTCATATCAACCTCTATGGGTTATTTTTGAATGTCGAAATCTAAATATTTTTTTTGATTGGTTTGGTTGATTTTGTTTAGCGGCATATCAACCTCTATGGGTTATTTAATGTCGAAATCTAAATATTTTGATTGGTTTGGTTGATTTTGTTTAGCGTCATATCAACCTCTATGGGTTATTTAATGTCGAAATCTAAATATTTTGATTAGTTTGGTTGATTTTGTTTAGCGGCATATCAACATCTATGGGTTATTTAATGTCGAAATCTAAATATTTTGATTGGTTTGGTTGATTTTGTTTAGATTTTGGGTTTTTAATGTCGAAATCTAAATATTTTGATTGGTTTGGTTTGGTTGATTTTGTTTAGCGGCATATCAACTCTATGGGTTATTTAATGTCGAAATCTAAATATTTTGATTGGTTTGGTTGATTTTGTTTAGCGGCATATCAACCTCTATGGTTAAATTTTTGAATGTTTAGCGGCAAATTTTTTTGATTGGTTTGGTTTGGTTGATTTTGTTTAGCGGCATATCAACCTCTATGGGTTATTTAATGTCGAAATCTAAATATTTTGATTGGTTTGGTTGATTTTGTTTAGCGTCATATCAACCTCTATGGGTTATTTAATGTCGAAATCTAAATATTTTGATTGGTTTGGTTGATTTTGTTTAGCGGCATATCAACCTCTATGGGTTATTTAATGTCGAAATCTAAATATTTTGATTTTTGGTTTGGTTGATTTTGTTTAGCGGCATATCAACATCTATGGGTTATTTAATGTCGAAATTTTTGGTTTGGTTGATTTTGTTTAGCGGCATATCAACCTCTATGGGTTATTTAATGTCGAAATCTAAATATTTTGATTGGTTTTTTTGTTTGGTTGATTTTGTTTAGCGGCATATCAACCTCTATGGGTTATTTAATGTCGAAATCTAAATTTTTGATTTTTGGTTTGAATGTCGAAATGTCGAAATCTAAATATTTTGATTGGTTTGGTTGATTTTGTTTAGCGGCATATCAACCTCTATGGGTTATTTAATGTCGAAATCTAAATATTTTGATTGGTTTGGTTGATTTTGTTTAGCGTCATATCAACCTCTATGGGTTATTTAATGTCGAAATCTAAATATTTTGATTGGTTTGGTTGATTTTGGGTTATTTAATGTCGAAATCTAAATATTTTGATTGGTTTGGTTGATTTTGTTTAGCGGCATATCAACATCTATGGGTTATTTAATGTCGAAATCTAAATATTTTGATTGGTTTGGTTTGGTTGATTTTGTTTAGCGTCATATCAACCTCTATGGGTTATTTAATGTCGAAATCTAAATATTTTGATTGGTTTGGTTGATTTTGTTTAGCGGCATATCAACCTCTATGGGTTATTTAATGTCGAAATCTAAATATTTTGATTGGTTTGGTTTTTTGTTTAGCGGCATTTTTTTAATGTTTAAATATTTTTTGGGTTTGGTATCAACCTCTATGGGTTATTTAATGTCGAAATCTAAATTTTGATTTTTGATTGGTTTGGTTTTTAATGTCGTTTTTTTGTTTTTTGCGGCATATCAACCTCTATGGGTTATTTAATGTCGAAATCTAAATATTTTGATTGGTTTGGTTGATTTTTTTGTTTCAACCTCTATGGGTTATATCAAATTTAAATATTTTGATTGGTTTGGTTTTTGGTTGATTTAATTTCGAAATCTAAAATATTTATTTTGATTGGTTTGGTTGAATGTTTAAATATTTTGTTTTTGGTTGATTTTGCGTCATATCAACCTCTATGGGTTATTTAATGTCGAAATTTAAATATTTTGATTGGTTTGTTTGGTTGATTTTGTTTAGCGTCATATCAACCTCTATGGGTTAATCGAAATTTATTTTGATTGGTTTGGTTTGATTTTGTTTAGCGGCATATCAACATCTATGGGTTATTTAATGTCGAAATCTAAATATTTTGATTGGTTTGGTTGATTTTTTGGTTGATTTTGTTTATATCAACCTCTATGGCATAATCAACCTCTTTTGATTGGTTTGGTTAAATGTCGAAATCTAAATATTTTGATTGGTTTTTGTTTGGTTTGGTTGATTTTGTTTATTTTGGGTTTTTAATGTCGAAATCAAATATTTTGATTGGTTTGGTTTGGTTGATTTTGTTTAGCGGTATCAACCTTATTTTAATGTCGAAATCTAAATATTTTGATTGGTTTGGTTGGTTTTTGTTTAGATTTTGTTTTTAATGTCGAAATCTCATATTTATGGTTATTTAATTTAAATATTTTGATTGGTTTGGTTGATTTTGTTTAATCAACCTCTAATTATTTTGAAATTGGTTTTTTGATTGGTTTGGTTGATTTTGTTTAGCGGCATATCAACCTCTATGGGTTATTTAATGTCGAAATCTAAATATTTTGATTGGTTTGGTTTGGTTTTTTGTTTAGCGTCATATCAACCTCTATGGGTTATTTAATGTCGAAATCTAAATATTTTGATTGGTTTGGTTTTGTTTATTTTTATTTAATGTCGAAATTAAATATTTTGATTGGTTTGGTTGATTTTGTTTAGCGGCATATCAACCTCTATGGGTTATTTAATGTCGAAATCTAAATATTTTGATTGGTTTGGTTTGGTTGATTTTGTTTAGCGGCATATCAACCTCTATGGTTGTCGAAATCTAAATATTTTGATTGGTTTGGTTGATTTTTTTGTTTAGCGTCATATCAACCTCTATGGGTTATTTAATGTCGAAATCTAAATATTTTGATTGGTTTGGTTTTGGTTTTTTGTTTAGCGGCATATCAACCTCTATGGGTTATTTAATGTCGAAATCTAAATATTTTGATTGGTTTGGTTGATTTTGTTTAGCGTCATATCAACCTCTATGGGTTATTTAATGTCGAAATCTAAATATTTTTGATTGGTTTGGTTGATTTTTTGTTTTTTGTTTAGCGGCATATCAACCTCTATGGGTTATTTAATGTCGAAATCTAAATATTTTGATTGGTTTGGTTGATTTTGTTTATTTAATGCGTCATATCAACCTCTATGGGTTATTTAATGTCGAAATCTAAATATTTTGATTGGTTTGGTTTGGTTTTTTGTTTAGCGGCATATCAACCTCTATGGGTTATTTAATGTCGAAATTTTTTTGATTGGTTTGGTTGATTTTGTTTAATGGCATATCAACCTCTATGGGTTATTTAATGTCGAAATCTAAATATTTTGATTGGTTTGGTTGATTTTGTTTAGCGGCATTTTGTTTAATGTCGAAATCTAAATATTTTTGGTTTGGTTGATTTGGTTTATGGGTTATTTAATGTCGAAATCTAAATATTTTGATTGGTTTGGTTGATTTTGTTTTGGCGTTATCAACCTCTATGGGTTTGTCGAAATTAAATATTTTGATTGGTTTGGTTGATTTTGTTTAGCGGCATATCAACCTCTATGGGTTATTTAATGTCGAAATCTAAATATTTTGATTGGTTTGGTTGATTTTTTGTTTAGCGGCATATCAACCTCTATGGGTTATTTAATGTCGAAATCTAAATATTTTGATTGGTTTGGTTTTAGTTGATTTTGTTTAGCGGCATATCAACCTCTATGGGTTATTTAATGTCGAAATCTAAATATTTTGATTGGTAAATATTTTGATTGGTTTTTGGTTTTTTGATTTTGTTTAGCGTCAAATATCAATCCTCTATGGGTTATTTAATGTCGAAATCTAAATATTTTGAAATTTTGTTTAGCGTCATATCAACCTCTATGGGTTATTTAATGTCTAAATATTTTGATTGGTTTGGTTTGGTTGATTTTTGTTTATTTTGTTTAGCATATCAACCTCTATGGGTTATTTAATGTCGAAATCTAAATATTTTGATTGGTTTGGTTGATTTTGTTTAGCGGCATATCAACTTATGGGTTATTTAATGTCGAAATCTAAATATTTTGATTGGTTTGGTTTGATTTTGTTTAGCGGCATTTGTTTAGCGGCATATCAACCTCTATGGGTTATTTAATGTCGAAATCTAAATATTTTGATTGGTTTGGTTGATTTTGTTTAATATCAACCTCTAATTTAATGTCGAAATTTTTTTGATTGGTTTGGTTTGGTTGATTTTGTTTAGCGGCATATCAACCTCTATGGGTTATTTAATGTCGAAATCTAAATATTTTGATTGGTTTGGTTGATTTTGGTTTGGTTGATTTTTTTGTTTGGTTTGGTTGATTTTGTTAGCATATCAACCTCTATGGGTTATTTAATGTCGAAATATTGGTTTGGTTGATTTTGTTTAACCTCTATCAACCTCTATGGGTTATTTAATGTCGAAATCTAAATATTTTGATTGGTTTTTGATTTTGTTTGGTTATCAACCTCTATGGGTTATTTAATGTCGAAATTAAATATTTTGATTGGTTTGGTTGATTTTGTTTAGCGGCATATCAACCTCTATGGGTTATTAATGTCGAAATCTAAATATTTTGATTGGTTTGGTTTGGTTGATTTTGTTTAGCGGCATATCAACCTCTATGGGTTATTTAATGTCGAAATCTAAATATTTTGATTGGTTTGGTTTTGTTTGATTTTGTTTTTAGCGGCATATCAACAACTTATGGGTTATTTAATGTCGAAATCTAAATATTTTGATTGGTTTGGTTTGGTTGATTTTGTTTAGCGGCATATCAACCTCTATGGGTTATTTAATGTCGAAATCTAAATATTTTGATTGGTTTGTTTGATTTTGGTTTGGTTGAAATATTTTGATTTTTGGTTTGGTTGATTTTTGTTTAGCGGCATATCAACATCTATGGGTTATTTAATGTCGAAATCTAAATATTTTGATTGGTTTGGTTTGATTTTTTGTTTTTAGCGTCATATCAACCTCTATGGGTTATTTAATGTCGAAATCTAAATATTTTGATTGGTTTGGTTTTGTTTTTATCAACCTCTATGGAATTTAAATTCAAATATTTTGATTGATTTTGTTTAGCGTCATATCAACCTCTATGGGTTTTTAATGTCGAAATCTAAATATTTTGATTGGTTTGGTTGATTTTGTTTAGCGTCATATCAACCTCTATGGGTTATTTAATGTCGAAATCTAAATATTTTGATTGGTTTGGTTGATTTTTTGTTTAGCGTTATCAACCTCTATGGGTTATTTAATGTCGAAATCTAAATATTTTGATTGGTTTGGTTTGATTTTGTTTTAGCGGCATATCAACCTCTATGGGTTATTTAATGTCGAAATCTAAATATTTTGATTGGTTTGGTTGATTTTTGTTTAGCGGCATATCAACCTCTATGGGTTATTTAATGTCGAAATCTAAATATTTTGATTGGTTTGGTTGGTTTTTTGTTTAGCGGCATATCAACCTCTATGGGTTATTTAATGTCGAAATCTAAATATTTTGATTGGTTTGGTTGATTTTGTTTAGCGGCATATCAACCTCTATGGGTTATTTAATGTCGAAATCTAAATATTTTGATTGGTTTGGTTGATTTTGTTTAGCGGCATATCAACCTCTATGGGTTATTTAATGTCGAAATCTAAATATTTTGATTGGTTTGGTTTGATTTTGTTTTTTTGTTTAGCGGCATATCAACCTCTATGGGTTATTTAATGTCGAAATTAAATATTTTGATTGGTTTGGTTGATTTTGTTTAGCGGCATATCAACCTCTATGGGTTATTTAATGTCTCTATTTTGATTGGTTTGGTTTGATTTTTTGTTTAGCGGCATATCAACCTCTATGGGTTATTTAATGTCGAAATCTAAATATTTTGATTGGTTTTGTTTGGTTGATTTTGTTTAGCGGCATATCAACCTCTATGGGTTATTTAATGTCTAAATATTTTGATTGGGTTTGGTTGATTTTGTTTAGCGGCATATCAACCTCTATGGGTTAAATGTCGAAATCTAAATATTTTGATTGGTTTGGTTTGATTTTGTTTAGCGTCATATCAACCTCTATGGGTTATTTAATGTCGAAATCTAAATATTTTGATTGGTTTGGTTGATTTTGTTTTAGCGGCATATCAACCTCTATGGGTTTTTAATGTCGAAATCTAAATATTTTGGTTGATTTTGTTTGGTTGATTTTGTTTTTGGTTGATTTTGTTTGAGGCATATCAACCTCTATGGGTATTTAATGTCGAAATCTAAATATTTTGATTGGTTTGGTTGATTTTGTTTTAGCGGCATATCAACCTCTATGGGTTATTTAATGTCGAAATCTAAATATTTTGATTGGTTTGGTTGATTTTGTTTAGCGGGTTATATCAAATATCTATGGGTTATTTAATGTCGAAATCTAAATATTTTGATTGGTTTGGTTTTTTGTTTATTTTGTTTTTAATGTCGAAATCAAATATTTTGATTGGTTTGGTTTGGTTTTTTGTTTAGCCATCAAATGGGTTATTTAATGTCGAAATCTAAATATTTTGATTGGTTTGGTTTGATTTTGTTTGTTTAGCGGCATATCAACATCTATGGGTTATTTAATGTCGAAATCTAAATATTTTGATTGGTTTGGTTGATTTTGTTTAGCGGCATATCAACCTCTATGGGTTATTTAATGTCGAAATCTAAATATTTTGATTGGTTTGGTTTGGTTGATTTTGTTTAGCGGCATATCAACATCTATGGGTTATTTAATGTCGAAATCTAAATATTTTGATTGGTTTGGTTGATTTTGTTTAGCGTCATATCAACCTCTATGGGTTATTTAATGTCGAAATCTAAATATTTTGATTGGTTTGGTTGATTTTGTTTAGCGGCATATCAACCTCTATGGGTTATTTAATGTCGAAATCTAAATATTTTGATTGGTTTGGTTTGGTTGATTTTGTTTTTAGCGGCATATCAAGCTCTATGGGTTATTTAATGTCTAAATCTAAATATTTTGATTGGTTTGGTTGATTTTGTTTAGCGGCATATCAACCTCTATGGGTTATTTAATGTCGAAATCTAAATATTTTGATTGGTTTGGTTGATTTTGTTTAGCGTCATATCAACCTCTATGGGTTATTTAATGTCGAAATCTAAATATTTTGATTGGTTTGGTTGATTTTGTTTAGCGGCATATCAACATCTATGGGTTATTTAATGTCGAAATCTAAATATTTTGATTGGTTTGGTTGATTTTGTTTAGCGGCATATCAACCTCTATGGGTTATTTAATGTCGAAATCTAAATATTTTGATTGGTTTGGTTTGGTTGATTTTGTTTAGCGGCATATCAAGCTCTATGGGTTATTTAATGTCGAAATCTAAATATTTTGATTGGTTTGGTTGATTTTGTTTAGCGTCATATCAACCTCTATGGGTTATTTAATGTCGAAATCTAAATATTTTGATTGGTTTGGTTGATTTTGTTTAGCGGCATATCAACCTCTATGGGTTATTTTGTTTAATGTCGTTAAAATCTAAATATTTTTGATTGGTTTGGTTTGGTTGATTTTGTTTAGCGGCATATCAAGCTCTATGGGTTATTTAATGTCGAAATCTAAATATTTTGATTGGTTTGGTTGATTTTGTTTACCGGCATATCAACATCTATGGGTTATTTAATGTCGAAATCTAAATATTTTGATTGGTTTGGTTGATTTTGTTTAGCGTCATATCAACCTCTATGGGTTATTTAATGTCGAAATCTAAATATTTTGATTGGTTTGGTTGATTTTGTTTAATGCGGCATATCAACATCTATGGGTTATTTAATGTCGAAATCTAAATATTTTGATTGGTTTGGTTGATTTTGTTTAGCGGCATATCAAGCTCTATGGGTTATTTAATGTCGAAATCTAAATATTTTGATTGGTTTGGTTGATTTTGTTTAGCGGCATATCAACTATGGGTTATTTAATATCTCTATGGGTTATTTAATGTCGAAATCTAAATATTTTGATTGGTTTGGTTGATTTTTTGTTTAGCGTCATATCAACCTCTATGGGTTATTTTGTTTTGTTTAGCATATGTCGAAATCTAAATATTTTGATTGGTTTTGGTTGATTTTGTTTAGCGGCATATCAACATCTATGGGTTATTTAATGTCGAAATCTAAATATTTTGATTGGTTTGGTTGATTTTGTTTAGCGGCATATCAACATCTATGGGTTATTTAATATCGAAATCTAAATATTTTGATTGGTTTGGTTGATTTTGTTTAGCGGCATATCAACCTCTATGGGTTATTTAATGTCGAAATCTAAATATTTTGATTGGTTTGGTTTGGTTGATTTTGTTTAGCGTCATATCAACCTCTATGGGTTATTTAATGTCGAAATCTAAATATTTTGATTGGTTTGGTTGATTTTGTTTAGCATATCAACCTCTATGGGTTATTTAATGTCGAAATCTAAATATTTTGATTGGTTTGGTTTGGTTGATTTTGTTTAGCGGCATATCATGCTCTATGGGTTATTTAATGTCGAAATCTAAATATTTTGATTGGTTTGGTTGATTTTGTTTAGCGGCATATCAACATCTATGGGTTATTTAATGTCGAAATCTAAATATTTTGATTGGTTTGGTTGAATTTGTTTAGCGTCATATCAACCTCTATGGGTTATTTAATGTCGAAATCTAAATATTTTGATTGGTTTGGTTGATTTTGTTTAGCGGCATATCAACATCTATGGGTTATTTAATGTCGAAATCTAAATATTTTGATTGGTTTGGTTGATTTTGTTTAGCGGCATATCAACCTCTATGGGTTATTTAATGTCGAAATCTAAATATTTTGATTGGTTTGGTTTGGTTGATTTTGTTTAGCGGCATATCAAGCTCTATGGGTTATTTAATGTCGAAATCTAAATATTTTGATTGGTTTGGTTGATTTTGTTTAGCGGCATATCAACCTCTATGGGTTATTTAATGTCGAAATCTAAATATTTTGATTGGTTTGGTTGATTTTGTTTAGCGGCATGTCAACATCTATGGGTTATTTAATGTCGAAATCTAAATATTTTGATTGGTTTGGTTTGGTTGATTTTGTTTAGCGGCATATCAACCTCTATGGGTTATTTAATGTCGAAATCTAAATATTTTGATTGGTTTGGTTGATTTTGTTTAGCGTCATATCAACCTCTATGGGTTATTTAATGTCGAAATCTAAATATTTTGATTGGTTTGGTTTGGTTGATTTTGTTTAGCGGCATATCAAGCTCTATGGGTTATTTAATGTCGAAATCTAAATATTTTGATTGGTTTGGTTGATTTTGTTTAGCGTCATATCAACCTCTATGGGTTATTTAATATCGAAATCTAAATATTTTGATTGGTTTGGTTGATTTTGTTTAGCGGCATATCAACCTCTATGAGTTATTTAATGTCGAAATCTAAATATTTTGATTGGTTTGGTTTGGTTGATTTTGTTTAGCGTCATATCAACCTCTATGGGTTATTTAATGTCGAAATCTAAATATTTTGATTGGTTTGGTTGATTTTGTTTAGCGGCATATCAACCTCTATGGGTTATTTAATGTCGAAATCTAAATATTTTGATTGGTTTGGTTTGGTTGATTTTGTTTAGCGTCATATCAAGCTCTATGGGTTATTTAATGTCGAAATCTAAATATTTTGATTGGTTTGGTTGATTTTGTTTTTTGTTTAGGCATATCAACCTCTATGGGTTATTTAATGTCGAAATCTAAATATTTTGATTGGTTTGGTTGATTTTGTTTAGCGTCATATCAACCTCTATGGGTTATTTAATGTCGAAATCTAAATATTTTGATTGGTTTGGTTGATTTTGTTTAGCGGCATATCAACATCTATGGGTTATTTAATGTCGAAATCTAAATATTTTGATTGGTTTGGTTGATTTTGTTTAGCGGCATATCAACCTCTATGGGTTATTTAATGTCGAAATCTAAATATTTTGATTGGTTTGGTTTGGTTGATTTTGTTTAGCGGCATATCAAGCTCTATGGGTTATTTAATGTCGAAATCTAAATATTTTGATTGGTTTGGTTGATTTTGTTTAGCGTCATATCAACCTCTATGGGTTATTTAATGTCGAAATCTAAATATTTTGATTGGTTTGGTTGATTTTGTTTAGCGGCATATCAACCTCTATGGGTTATTTAATGTCGAAATCTAAATATTTTGATTGGTTTGGTTTGGTTGATTTTGTTTAGCGGCATATCAAGCTCTATGGGTTATTTAATGTCGAAATCTAAATATTTTGATTGCTTTGGTTGATTTTGTTTAGCGGCATATCAACCTCTATGGGTTATTTAATGTCGAAATCTAAATATTTTGATTGGTTTGGTTTGGTTGATTTTGTTTAGCGTCATATCAACCTCTATGGGTTATTTAATGTCGAAATCTAAATATTTTGATTGGTTTGGTTGATTTTGTTTAGCGGCATATCAACCTCTATGGGTTATTTAATGTCGAAATCTAAATATTTTGATTGGTTTGGTTTGGTTGATTTTGTTTAGCGGCATATCAAGCTCTATGGGTTATTTAATGTCGAAATCTAAATATTTTGATTGGTTTGGTTGATTTTGTTTAGCGGCATATCAACATCTATGGGTTATTTAATGTCGAAATCTAAATATTTTGATTGGTTTGGTTGATTTTGTTTAGCGTCATATCAACCTCTATGGGTTATTTAATGTCGAAATCTAAATATTTTGATTGGTTTGGTTGATTTTTGTTTTGTTTAGCATATCAACATCTATGGGTTATTTAATGTCGAAATCTAAATATTTTGATTGGTTTGGTTGATTTTGTTTAGCGGCATATCAACCTCTATGGGTTATTTAATGTCGAAATCTAAATATTTTGATTGGTTTGGTTTGGTTGATTTTGTTTAGCGGCATATCAAGCTCTATGGGTTTTGTTTAATGTCGAAATCTAAATATTTTGATTGGTTTGGTTGATTTTGTTTAGCGGCATATCAACCTCTATGGGTTATTTAATGTCGAAATCTAAATATTTTGATTGGTTTGGTTGATTTTGTTTAGCGGCATGTCAACATCTATGGGTTATTTAATGTCGAAATCTAAATATTTTGATTGGTTTGGTTTGGTTGATTTTGTTTAGCGGCATATCAACCTCTATGGGTTATTTAATGTCGAAATCTAAATATTTTGATTGGTTTGGTTGATTTTGTTTAGCGGCATGTCAACATCTATGGGTTATTTAATGTCGAAATCTAAATATTTTGATTGGTTTGGTTTGGTTGATTTTGTTTAGCGGCATATCAACCTCTATGGGTTATTTAATGTCGAAATCTAAATATTTTGATTGGTTTGGTTGATTTTGTTTAGCGGCATATCAACATCTATGGGTTATTTAATGTCGAAATCTAAATATTTTGATTGGTTTGGTTGATTTTGTTTAGCGTCATATCAACCTCTATGGGTTATTTAATGTCGAAATCTAAATATTTTGATTGGTTTGGTTGATTTTGTTTAGCGGCATATCAACCTCTATGGGTTATTTAATGTCGAAATCTAAATATTTTGATTGGTTTGGTTGATTTTGTTTAGCGTCATATCAACCTCTATGGGTTATTTAATGTCGAAATCTAAATATTTTGATTGGTTTGGTTGATTTTGTTTAGCGGCATATCAACCTCTATGGGTTATTTAATGTCGAAATCTAAATATTTTGATTGGTTTGGTTGATTTTGTTTAGCGGCATATCAACCTCTATGAGTTATTTAATGCCGAAATCTAAATATTTTGATTGATTTGGTTGATTTTGTTTAGCGTCATATCAACCTCTATGGGTTATTTAATGTCGAAATCTAAATATTTTGATTGGTTTGGTTGTTTTTGTTTAGCGGCATATCAACTTCTATGAGTTATTTAATGCCGTAATGTAATTATTTTGATTGGTTTGGTTTGGTTGTTTTTGTTTAGCGTCATATCAACCTCTATGGGTTATCTAACGCTAAAATTTAAAATAATTTTTTTACCCAATGTTGTTTTCTCTTTTTTTTTGGAGATCATGCTAGTTTTATTAATACACATTTTACTAATTAAACCAAAGCTGGAGGAGATGAGATGCCTTCATAGTTTTCCCAAGAATATTTACGCATAAACGATTATAACGATTTCTACGGGAAATAGAACTCGTCTTTGTGATTAACAATTCTGAGTTATTATCCATTACACCAATCACCTATTCAGGCTTAAGTAGCTGTTATTCCTAAAGGGTTACGCATCTAAGTATTGAACAGTCTCGACGATGCTTAACTTCGGTGATAGTACAGAAACCTATATTTCAACGTGATGTGGCCGTAAGTTCGTTATCGGAGAGCTGCTTGATCGTTTCAGTTGCTGACTTTTCTAGCAACTTGTACCGACTCTCCTGGCCGTTAAAAGTTCTAGTGGAATTGTGTCCTCTGCCTTCCTTGGATCTTTCAAACACAGCATGGGCGTCGAAAAAGTTGTCAGAACAGATAGTCAGCCTTTGGTATTCACGGAAATAAGACCTCATCTAGGTCCATGACTCGAATAGGACTCCATGTATACCTTTTCCCATCCCGATCGACCGTAGACGATGTCAAGTGTCATTGTTAAACCTACGTATATTTCGTAAATTGTATGGCATTTGTTTTCCGAGGACAACCTTCACTGTCGAAGTGAGACTTAATTTTACTGTTACTAACTACGGTAAAGTACCAGTCTTGCTCCGAGGAGATGCATTCGCTGGTTCCCAGACTTTATGAATTCAAACGTCCTACCAGGCTGGCATCCCGCTTTTACCCTTTCACTGTTGAAACTGTAAAATATAGCTATTTCTTCTACTCCAATAGCTTCATATCTCGCACCTCTCGCCTGTGGAACTCCCTTCCCTTTACCTGTTTCCCTGGGAGCTATAATCTCCAACTATTCAAATGTAATGTCAATCGAAATCTCCAGTTGCCTGGATCTATCCACTATCCTTCTCCTCATCCTTTCCTCTATCACTCCTATCTGATCTGGATCCAAATCCTCTGTAACCCCTTGCGTCTTAGTGGCTTCTCGCCTTGCTTGGGGTGAAATGCTTTAAAAAAACAAACTATTTAAATGGGAAGAGGTGTAAGCATTTGGGTTTATTTGGTTTATTTTGTTTTAAGCCATATCAACCACAATGGGTTATTTAATGCCTGCAACTTTTTTAGTATAGATTCGTATGAATAGAATATTTATTCTTTGGTTTAGATTGGTTTAGTTTATTTTGTTTTACAGCATATCAACCTCAATAGGTTATTTAATGTTGACAAAATTCTTTATTGCTGGTAATATTTTGTTTTGACAAAAATCTGTTTCTGGTAATATATGTCCTTCAAAATTGTATTGCTGGTATAAATTTTTTTTCAAAAAAATGTATTGCTGGTAATAGTTAACTATTTGCCCATAGCTGGGAACCTAACAGGTACTACCACCCCGGGTCAGGGTGGACCTGGGAACACCAGCAATTAAGAGGTGGTTCCATGCTCCTCAAAACCTCCTGATCAGATGCCTTGCTGCTGGACGTAGTTTAACGTCTTACCCAGGACGCAGATGTAGTTTAACGTCTTTCCCAGGACGCAGATGTAGTTTAACGTCTTACCCAGGACGAAAGGTGTAAGAAATGGACTCATACATT